>JBAMBR010006588.1:0-23304 GCA_037044475.1 Zaprionus obscuricornis | reverse complement strand
CAAATTGTAGCAGCAAAAGGCTTCATCAAAAGCACAAATAAAAATTCAAATTGTTTCCACTTAAGCAACTGACAGGCAACCATTGATATATTAACCTTGATCTCAGATCAAATAATAATTTTTTTTGATTTTTTTTTTTATTATTTATATATTTTATTTACTTCTTGTCTGTTGCTGCTCGACTAACAGCAGCAAAGTCTATGACGTACTTTAGGTCTTAGCGCATCATAATATATATGTATATTCTATGTTAGGTGTGAATATTAAGCTGCTTTTGAGATTTACGCTTGAATATGTTTGTGCCAAACCAGATATCAGCAGATAAATAGCTAGAAGAGTGCAAAAGTGCGAGAGAGATAGATGTAGAATCAATATAACAAGCGTACAAAAATTGTTTATTGATGTTATGTGCAAAAAGTAAAATAGAAATAAAATAAAATAAAAAAATAAATAAAGCCGACTTAGCACAAATGTCGAACGGTAAGCGGATAGAAAATTTATTATTATACACATGTGCACATGTGTATAAATAAAATAAATAAAATAAATAAAATAAATAAAATAAATAAAATAAATAAAATAAATAAAATAAATAAAATAAATAAAATAAATAAAATAAATAAAATAAATAAAATAAATAAAATAAATAAAATAAATAAAATAAATAAAATAAATAAAATAAATAAAATAAATAAAATAAATAAAATAAATAAAATAAATAAAATAAATAAAATAAATAAAATAAATAAAATAAATAAAATAAATAAAATAAATAAAATAAATAAAATAAATAAAATAAATAAAATAAATAAAATAAATAAAATAAATAAAATAAATAAAATAAATAAAATAAATAAAATAAATAAAATAAATAAAATAAATAAAATAAATAAAATAAATAAAATAAATAAAATAAATATATAAAATAAATAAATAAAATAAATAAATAAATAATAAATTAAAATAAAATAAAAAATAAATAATACGTTTTTTTTTAAATTTATTTTTTAAATAATTTGTATTCTATTTTTATTTATTTATTTATTAAATTATTTATATGCAATAAAAATAATATAAAAAAAAATGCGATTACAATCAGCAAATCTTATTATATATAAATAAATGACACTTCCAACACTTACCCCTTTCTATACATAACTGTTTATTCTTCACATGTGTATAATAATAAATTTTCTATCCGCTTACCGTTCGACATTTGTGCTAAGTCGGCTTTATTTATTTTTTTTATTTTATTTTATTTCTATTTTACTTTTTGCACATAACATCAATAAACAATTTTTGTACGCTTGTTATATTGATTCTACATCTATCTCTCTCGCACTTTTGCACTCTTCTAGCTATTTATCTGCTGATATCTGGTTTGGCACAAACATATTCAAGCGTAAATCTCAAAAGCAGCTTAATATTCACACCTAACATAGAATATACATATATATTATGATGCGCTAAGACCTAAAGTACGTCATAGACTTTGCTGCTGTTAGTCGAGCAGCAACAGACAAGAAGTAAATAAAATATATAAATAATAAAAAAAAAAATCAAAAAAAATTATTATTTGATCTGAGATCAAGGTTAATATATCAATGGTTGCCTGTCAGTTGCTTAAGTGGAAACAATTTGAATTTTTATTTGTGCTTTTGATGAAGCCTTTTGCTGCTACAATTTGTAAATAAATAAAATTGCCTGCATGTGAAAAAAAATTTATGCAACGAGGCAGAAAGTTTATAGGCGCCGCAACTACCACAGAAAACAAAATGAGATACGAAAAAAAAAGAGAAAACAAAAACATAGAGTTACCAGCACAAGCCAAAAGTCAAAGAGCCAAACATACTATACTGCAGCTAACCAATGCAATCCCCTCAGTCAAGCCATAAGGCAAACCAACCAACCAACCAACCAACCAGCCAGCCAACCAGTCATTAAGCTCTGCCCTTCAATCTGCAACCTGCAAACCGCACACTTCTCTTTTTTTTTTTTTTTAGCCAACACTTTTGCCTGCTCGCGTTATCAAGAGAGTCCGCAAAAAAAAAAAAAAAACAGTCGATCGTTAAATCAAAAAGGCGCATTCGAGTGCCTGCAACATCATTAGTTGCAGTTCATACACACTCAAGCGCAAGTTATGGCGCAGATAGCCACCCTTAAGCCCCAATTGAAGCCACCCACATTGCCGCACACTACTTACATGCTATAGTCAGCGGGGAATACACACTCCGCACCTTGCCTTATAGTTTGCTGCTCTTACGCGCAAATTCTGTTTTTTTTTTTTTTTTTTTTTGTGAGGTGTCCAAATTAAATTTGCATCAGTTGCTCGACGAGCATCTAAATGATGCCAAAAAATATGAGTGCGCGCAACTTTCTCTCTCTTTCTCTGTGTGTGTGTGTGTGTGTGTCAAACAACAACAAGGAGTAGCAACAGTAACTATAACAACAACAACAAGGCTTTGCCGCTTTTTGCATGTTGCATTTTTTTTTTAACTTTTGTTTTTTCTTTTTTTTTTTTTGCGTATATTTTACTTTTTTTTTTTCCTCTTATACCGTAGACAAGAATATTTTAAAGCAGAGTATGACAAATGGCAAGTAACATAAATTGTACAGTTTTTTCTATATATACATATGTATATGATATGAAAGATGATATCAACGCATATATCAAATGCCACTGGCACAGTTTTTTTTTACTTGATACAAGAATTGAAAAGTGTTGAAGAAAAACAAAAAAAAAAAAACAAAAATACATAACATAAATATAAAAGAAATTACCAGAAAACTGCAGAATAAAAAATTTTTTTTACTGCTATCAAACGTTTTTTATTATGCGATATTTTCAAGCAATTTATTTTCTTCTTCGTATTTTTATAGACGACTTTAAAAGCAGCATAAAAAAACATATATAGATATATTTAAGAATTTATTCATTTTATATGATATGCACTTTATGGTATCTTTGAGTCGATCACCTCAATATAAATGTGCAATATTCTCTCACTGTTAGACACGTATACATATTTTCATCTCACGTTGTCTCGTTTGCTTCCTGTGTGTATGTGTGTGTGTGTGTATGTGTTTGAGGCACTTAAATAATTTAGATTTTTGTGTCTAACATGCACAAGTACCACAACGGCCCAAAAGATTCAAGTGCAGCAGCAACAGCAGCAGCAACGAGAGCAGCAGCTGCCAAAGTGAGTGACCCAGTTAGATAACTGTATATTCGGCAAGGGGAAAAGGCAAAGTAGGAGAGAGACAGAGAGAGAGAGGGAGAGTGTGGGAAAACAGTTGTCAGTGGCAAAAAGCTAAATTGAGAAGCATCTCGCGTATGTTATGTTAAGTTACAAGTGTCGTCAACCTGTGACTCTGACTCTGATGTCATCTCTCATGACTGACTGTCTGACATTATGCGCTCATTAAAATGTCAAATAAATTCAAATGCAAAAATATGCAATTCTTACTTTGGCATGCAAAAAAATTTTTTCACAGTCGACACAACGTACAAGTGTTGCACTTAAAACTTGCATAAATCCATGCACAGATTTTTAGTCAAGGCGCATTGCTTTTTTTTTTTGTGGTATCTTTGTAAGTGAACTTTGAACTTTACTAAACGGTCAATAGGCGATGCCAGACAACTTCAAGGTGAAGCAAGAAATATTAACGAAATATCATAGAAACAATCGGCCAACTGTTTGATTTTTATTTTAGTTTTTATTTTGTATAATATTTAAAATTAAAATAAAAAAAATAGATAAAAAATTTTAGTTTTTTTCTGGCGTAAATAAAAGGCAATATATTATATTTATATATATATATTTTTTTTAAAATATTTTATTTAATTTTTATACAATTTAATGCAGAATTATTAAAAAAAATAAATTAGCTTTTAAATTTTTTCTTATATTTAATTCTTTATTTGTCGCAGATTTTTTTTTTAAACATTTAATATGTTAAATACTTAAAATTTTGTAAGCTTTATAGTTTATATATTATATTTAATTTTTATTTTTAATTTATTTTTTTTTTTAATATTTTTAAACAATTTAATTTTTACAATATTTTTTTTAAAAATTGCAAAAATAAAATAAATATAAATAAAATCAATTTTCATTTTTTTGTGCAATATATTTTATATTTATTTTATTTTTTAAATGCTTTATGCGTAACATTTTAAAGATTTTATTTTAGTATTTAACAATTTATTTTTTAAATAAATGACAAACTTTCTATTTTATACAGACTCATTAAAAGTCAGTACTGTGCTATGCTAGATTTTAGCATATATGTTTATATATGTATATATATGTATATGTTACTCCAACTGTTAGTTGACTTGCCGCTTGCAGCTATTTTATGTGCACTTCCGGCCACAGTAGCCATTAAATTGTGCATTTATTTTAATTAAAAACAATTTCCGTTGTTTAGTACAAGTGATGTTGTAGTATATATGTGTTTGTGTGTGTGTGCGTGTGTGTTTGTGCAAAGAGAGTTGAAAAATGTACAGGAAATCGTTCAATTGTACTGAGGCATGATTTCTATTTTTTTTTTTTTATATAATTATTATGAGAATAACGAGCATTTTCCGTAGGTCATTTCACTCGGTTTTCTCTGACTTGATCTTTTGTCTTAAAGTCATTGCAACGTGGCATTTTTCAGATATATGTATATGTATAATATGTGAAGCAGAGTAAGAAATAAAAGTTGAAGAAATGAAAGAAGAGAAGCAGCAAAAATAAAAAAAGTGTTGGGCAGATGTTTGAGTTATCTCACATGCTCAAGCAATGGCATTGAATGGCATTTAATTAATTTGCAGTTGAATGCAATGCAAGTTCTTGTTGTTGTTGTTGTTGTTTCTCAACCCTTTTTTTTGTCTGTACTTGCAGCTGGAAGCTTTCAGTATTTTCTCGTTAGCTTTAAGTGGAAGATTTTTTTTTTGCTGTATGCTTTCTAAGCTGTAAATGAAGTTGTTTTGCCTGCACACTATCGATGTGCTGGCAGTGTCGCATGATGTTTCTTTAGGAATTCAATCAACAATTGCCGCATTTGCTTATTCAATACACAATTCTCAATACTCTCAATATTCTCAATTCTTGATTCTCAATTCTCTATTTCTATTTCTATTTCTTTTACTTTCTGCAGCTGGCAATGTTATAGACAACGACTTGTTGCCCTCTATAGCAGCCATCGATGATGTCTACATTGCTTCACTTGTGCCTGGTCACAGCTACAACAACAACAACAACAACAAGAATGGCAATGTCAACCACAACAATGTTGGACCACAATTTGAGAATGCATTGAATGAACTAGATGAGCATGATGTGGATGAGGCAAGTTATCCGCCGCCAGTCTTTGACTTTGGCATGCCAAGGAATATAACAGCACGAACGGGACATACGGCGGCCATCAATTGTCGCGTTGACAATTTACGCGATAAATCGGTGAGTCAAGTGTTTTTTGAACGCTTATCTTTAAAAATGTTTTTTTTTTTTTCCCCACTTTGTTTTCCTCCCTTAGATTTTTTTTTACGTTTTCGGTTTTTTCGTTTTTTCTTCTTTCAGTTTTCTTTTATGCATTTTTAACTATCGCTTAGGCAAATATTGACCCTGGCTGAAACTGACTAGTCAAGCTGAAAATCAAGTTACCGCCAAAGTCGTCGCCAAGCATTTTTTTTTCTGTTTTTTTTTTCTGTTTTTTGTTTTGCTCTTTTCTTTTGTCAGTTTGTTCAGCTACTCGCATCGTTTTCCGGTTCCGCTCTTTTTTTTGTTGCTGCTTTTTTTTGTTGCTGCTTTTGGCCCATCATCTCTCATCACATCTTTTGGTCATTTTCTTGGCTGAATGACAGTGTTTCAGCGTTCCGTTTCATTCTGTTCTGTTCTGTTCGCTGTGTTCACTTCGTTTAGTCTTTCACAATATACATTCTTCCTGACTCTTCCTGCTCTTCCTGTTCCTGTTCCTTTTGTTAGTCTATTGGCATTTGCCACCCTGCAAAGTTTTGTTTATGGCTTTGCATTGTGTTTTTTTCCAGTTTTTTCTTTCCCCTCATTTTTAATTTTGTTGTTGCTTTTTTTTTTGTATCTATTGATTGCTGCGCTGCTTCATCAACTTTAAACTTTATTTTCTTGCTGTCGTTTTTTTTTTTTTTTTTTGCTACCTATATATATATATTTATTTTTTTTTTGCTTTTTGTTCAGTTCGTTTTGTAACTTAAGTTGTAGCTACAATTGCTGCAGAAATATGTGTGAAATATTTGAAATGTTTTACTCTCGTTAGCATCAAGAATGCTAAGAAAATTTCTTGCGTAGTTTCGCTTTGATGGCAGTTAAACACTTAAGCAGAAAATTCTTTTAATACTTTATAGAAAAAAAAAAAAGAAACTTTATAAAATTTTTTAAAAATAATTTAAATTTATGTGATTGACTAGAAGATACTCAGTAGTCAGTAGTGACTATAACTTCCATAACTTGAACATATTTCAATAGATATTTTACTGTTAATGTTCAGCTAAATACTTTATGGACTTTGCACACGTCTTACTGCTAGCTATAAAAATTATTTTTTATTTTGAACTTTAAACAAAAAGTTTGTAAAATATTTTTGTACCTAGCAAAAGGGCAATATAAGTTTTTGGTAGCTTTACATCATTAATCTAAATAATTTTTCTCAGGTCAATTTTGTGTAAAGTTTTCAACTTAAACTCAAATGAATTTCTAGCTATTGCTTAAGTTTTTTTTTTTTTTGTCTGAGAGTTTTACAGTTTCTTTAGTTAATCTATCATTTTGCGGATGCGACTATGTAAAGCAGCTCAACCTTTTGCGTGCAAGTTCTTATAGCCTTAGAGCAAAGCAAGTTTTAGCCTTGCAGTGAAATCCACTTAGCCGAAACACCTATCACAGTCCAGCAGCAGTAGCAGCAGCAGCCGCAGCAACCGCAGTTGGAGTCGCAGTCGCAGTCGCAGCAGCTCACCTTATTCATCAGACTTGCCACTCGTCATCATCCATTGCCACATAGAGCAAGATTTAGCAGCACCTTTTCTTTACTTTTCTTTCTGTTTTTTATTTTTTTTTTTTTTGCTGTTCGGCTGAGCAACGTTTCCTTTTCGCCACTTTGACACTTTTAGTTTCGGCTGAGTTCAGTTTTTTTTCTTGTTTTATTTTTTTTTTTTTTCATTTTTCTTTACTTTGCTTTTATTTTTTTTTATATTTTTTTTTTGTATTTCGTCTCTTTTTTGAAGCAACGAAAAGTTTTCGTTGCCTGCGGCAGGCTCGCAGATTACTTTTTGGCTGCTTTTGGGCTGCAGCAAAATCATTCTCTTTCTTTTTTTTCTCTCTCTCTCTCTCTCTTTTTTTTTTTTTTTTTGGAGGCTTTGGCAACTTTAAGCCGCTGACATTTTGAGGCACGCACTTCGTTTGCTGCGCTGCGCCATTCGTTGTGTCGTTGTTATATTGCTGCTGGTTTGTGTGTCGTTACGCTCGCAAATCGCTTTGTCTGCTGTCGCTTTCGATGCTGCTGCTGTTGCTGCGGCGGCGGCCGTGCTGCTTACATAGATGCAAAAGTTTTTTAGTTAGTTTTTCGTTTTTTTTTTTGTTTTTTTTTTTGTTTTTTTTTTTTTGCTTTTTGGATGAAGCGCTTAGTTCATTTTGCCGTTTGGTTTATTAAATTTTCTACCTTTATTTTTGTAGCCTTGGTCCTTTTTTTTTTTTTTTTTTTTTTTGAGGGCCAAAGCAATTTTTAAAATTGACTTAAGCGTCTCTTTGTCTCTTTGTCTCTGTCTGTCACTTAATATTTGTGTATATGTGTGGGTGTGCATCTCTCTCTGTGTGTTTGTGTGTGTATGTGTATGCTTTTGTCTATTTTGCAGGTATCTTGGATAAGGAAACGCGATTTGCACATTCTGACTGCAGGCATTCTGACCTACACATCTGATGAACGCTTCAAGGTGCGTATACGTAATCTACTTATTACCATTCCACTCTCTCTCTCTCTCACTCTCTCACTGTCTCTGTCCTTTTCACTTTGCTACTGACTGTCTTAGTCTAGCTTATTAAATGGCTAAAGGCCATGCTCTGGCCATTTGTAAGCCAAGTCAGCTTAATTGCGTATGCAATTCGAGGCATCAGCTTTAGCTTTGCCTTCTGTGTACCATGCGCCGTGTGCGCCCAGTGCCAACTTGTATGCATTGATTAAATTTGCCCAAGGACACAACTAAACTAAACTAAAGCATAGCCAACAGACGCAATAGCAATCTCAGCTTCACAACAACAACAACAAGTCCAAGTCCCCCCCCTCAAACAAGAACAACTGCCAAGCAACTGCCAGAAGTTACCTTAACGATTTATCTATGCATTTTGCTTGCAGGTCGTACGCACCGCCGACTCGAAGGATTGGACATTGCATGTGAAATATGCGCAGCCACGTGACAGCGGCATCTACGAGTGCCAAGTGAATACAGAGCCAAAGATTTCCATGGCATTCCGCTTGAATGTCATAGGTGAGTAAAACTCCAAACTGACTTTAACTTTACATTCCCCCATCCCCACAGCAGAAGAAAAAAAAAAAACTATTGAAGAAATATTCCATGCAGCTTCAGTTTCTTGTGCATTGTCAGCGAGTTGTCGCATGCACGACTTGCAACTTGCTACTTGCAACGTGCAGCGCACAACGTGCAATGTGCAATATGCAACTTGCAACTTGCAAAACTCAAGGGAAGAATCTTATAAATTGCACACACAAATTTTTATAGAAGTAAAGTGAAGCGTGCAAATAGAAAAAAACTCAAGTTTTTTATTAAATTTTTTTTTTGATCATGTGACGTTTCATTAAAAGTATATAATAAAATATGTTTAGACTATTTGCATAATATATGCGTCTAAATATATAATAAAACTCATTAAATTTGATTAATGATTTTAGCAAACAATTCAAATATAAAAATATAATTTCAATTTTTGTTGGTCATCGTTGATTGATTTTTATGATTAACTAATGATCAAAACACATTAACTAACACTGCCACTTATTATGCTTGTCCATATGAAAATTCTTAAGATAAATTGAAAATCATTATTATTTAATCTGAAGCTAAAATCTGATGGCTAAAATTCTATTATCAAAGATTTTTTTGTAATTTTTTTGTAAACTTTTTTGAACAAATTTTTTATGTTTTGTGTATAAATAAAATTTCCTTGGAAAAAATTCATAACTTTTTGACAAAAGATTTTTTTCATTAATGTTTATATTTATTTATTTATTTTTTTTATATTTTAAAAGTAAAATAAAATAAATTTTTTTACACATTGTTTATATTTTTCTTATTATTTATTAATTTAAAATTAAAATTAGACGATTCCAATTTTATTAAAAATATTTAAATTTTTTTTAAAAAATTAAAATTATTTTTTGATTATTTTGTAATTTTTTTTTTTTTTGTCAACTTAAAAGACAAGAAAGAATTTTACAGTTAAAAAAATTTTCTTTGATATTCATGGAAATTTATTTTAATTTTATTAATCAAAATATTTTAAAAAATTCTAAGACAAAATTTTATTTTCGAAAATTGAATTTTCGAATTTTATATAATTTTTTATTTTCGAAGCAAGTTTTAGCATTGCACTGGAATCCACTTAGCCGAAACACCTATCACAGTCCAGCAGTAGCCGCAGCAATATTCAGAGCAGCATTACCTAAATATTAATCAAAATATTTAAAAAAAATTGTAAGACAAAATTTTATTTTCGTAGATTGATTATTATTTTTGAGAATTTTTTTTAACATTTTTTCTACAGTCTTAATAAATATATTTTACACGTATTTCTACAACAAAAATTTAGAATCTTAAAGTTAAAACTGAATTGTCTATGATTTTTTTGTGAAATTGATTTCAACTTTATAAATTTTGATGTAAATTCAATTTTTATATAAAATCTAAAATCTTAGGGTTGAAACTCAATTTTTTTTTTAGCAATTTCTTGGAAATTGATTTTAAAATTATTTTTTTTTTTCATGGCAGACTTGTAGAGTATAGAAAAGTTGTATGAAAGTGTATGGCAAGTCAACGCTTAATTTAACTGTTAATACTCATAGCGTAGAATTATGAAGTGCATCATCAATTAGAGCTTATAGCTAACAGCCAAGAGTAAAGAGCCAAGAGCCAAGAGTTTACTACTTAAGTTTACGTATGCTAAGTTAATTTAGGTCAATGTGTAGATTTTGAGTATATCAAGTGTTTGGACTATATAATGTTTTGCATTTCTAGATAGTATAACTGTAATAACTTGCTCTATTTATAAATATACATAATATATCCCTAGTTAATGTATATATATATATATATATATATTCATATATACTTTATGTATTTTTCGCTGTTGTAGTAAATTTAACATTTTGTGTGTGCTGCTTGCTAGCACAACAACAACAGCAGCAAGCGGAAGATGTAGAAGTAGTAGAACTTTTGCTGTCTATTTTTCTACACGTTTTGCATGCAAACGCAATTTGCATTTAAATTCAATACTAAATTCATATGCTGGCTGTAATACACACCAGGCAATGAGACAAGGGCGTGACCCCCGTGGGCGTTATGCTGTCTGCGTAACCACAAGCTGTATGCGTGTGTGTGTGTCTGTGTGTGTGTGTGAATCCTTTGAGGTGTGTTTTGCACGTTTACGCTACGCTCTCATTCTATTGTTTTGGCATTTTACAAGTTTTCTACAATGGATTTCCGTTGCAGGCAATATTTTGCGTCTTAGCTTTAAGTTGCTTCTTTTTTTTTTTATTCTTTTTCGTGTGGCTGTGTGTGTGTTTGTGTGCCTGTGTGTGTTTGTATGTTTGTTATAAATTGTTACACAAAAGCATGCACGTTCATGTTTCATTCATGTACGTAAAATTGATTTTAAACTTTTTTTTGTGCATTTTTTTTGTTATTTATTTTATTTTATTTTTGAACAAGTCAACAGCCTGACAACAAGTTATAGCACACAATGTTTGTCATCATGTGCCGCAGAATACAACAACAGTCAAAGTTTTGCTTAGTTATTTATTTATTTTATTTCATTTTTTTTTTTTTTTTTGGTTTTGTTGGTGGCAAAGTTAATTGAAATTATTGAATAGTTTGCCATCGAGAATTGCTCAGCTACAGCAAACAGCAAGCAGCAACAGAGCAGCGTACAACTTTCAACATTAGCTTCAATTCTTGAATCTCAGTTGCACGTTTCGAAGTTGTTTGTTTGCTTGTTTGTTTGTTTGTTGTTGATGATTGGTTTAGTTTTGCTTTTGATTCGTTTTGATTCAATTCGAATTCAAGAGTGAGATTGTGTATCAGACTGTATACGATATATATATATATATATATACTATATGTTGTGTATTCCCTAATGTGCATTCAATCGTTTACTTGACCACTTTTGCCCCACTTGAGAGCCATTCATGTGATTCAATAATCAAGGTAATGCTCTAGAAAAAAAAAAAAAAATAAAAATGTTCTTCTTCATCTTCTACTTTTACTAGTTGTTGCTGTTATTGTATAAAAATTTTGTGATATTTTGTGAAATTTAGCGCACAAGTTTTTTTTTTGCACAACATGCTAGATTTAACAGGCTTGGAGCCAAACAGCATCTGGGGAATATTCAATAACAAATTGGCAGACAGAAATAACCTGAGTTTATATATTATATATTATATATTTGTAACAAACTCAAGAAAATCTCATCAACATCTATAAAGTCAAATCAACGCTGTCGCTTCCTGTTGCCAGTTACAGCATTCGTAACAAGCAGCCACTTGCCACTTGCCACTTGCCGCTTTCCACTTGCAACCTGCATCAAAACGCACTCGACAAGAGAGTACACATACACACAAAAAATAAAGTAATCCATTCGTTACTCCTCTCTCTCTCGCTCTCTCTTTCTCTTTATATCTCATACTCTCTCTCTCTCTCACTCTCAAACTCATACATTCTTCTGCTTACACTTTTCTGCTTTACTTTTGAATCGCGGTTGCTCTGTAGCACGGCGACGCAAAGTCGCAGCAATGCCAAGAAAAATTTATGCTAATGATTTGAGCAACAACAAAAAAAAAATAAATAAAAAGGAAAATTCTCAGTGCAGATTTTTCGTTTTGCAGCTTCTGGAGTTGGCGGCGTGATAAAATATTCTCTGTCACCGGTTTTTCAAACGCGTTCAAACACGAACAGGAAGGATTCTCTTCAAAAAAAAAAAAAGAAAGAGCGGAAAAAAAGGAAACGAACGCAGAAAAAAATTCCTCAACAGCGAAAGCAAACAAATAATTTTTTTTTTTTTTGTAAATTTAAGTTAAATATGCGGAACATTGTCGACGTTGGCTTAACAAAAATAATTGAATATACAGGAAAGATATAGGGTGACTGATACACATTCTTTATACTCAGCAGTAAACAAAAAGAGAACGTGGGGTATTCTGAATTTTTGACAGCAGGAAATTTATATAAGAGGCAGTAGAAGGCGTATGGAACTAGAGGAACTAGAGTCTCCTGCATACAGATTGTGCAAGCACACAATATATACATGACTACTGAGTATCTTATAGTCGAGCATAGCCAACAGTTACTATTGTACTGCTATGCTATCGACTTTATTTAAACTTAATAATTTGAATTGACTTTACGCTAGACGCAAGTTGTTTTTTTTTCACTCTCTCGCTTTCTCTGTGTGTTCTATGTGTTCTAGATGTTGGGGGGGAAATTCTTTACAAATATCTTCAATTGAAATCTAGTACGTAAACACAAACAGAAACGTAAACAGAGAAACAACAACACAAAACGAACGAACAAAGTCTAAGATGAAGTCAATATTCAGGTGGTCATTATATGAAGAGTCAATTTCAGGGAATTGTCTTGTCTGCGCTCTGTATGCTTTTGTGTTATCAAATGCTGCCCATAACAGGCACATAATAATAATAAAAAAAAAATATATATATAGATATATGCACGTAAAACTAGCAAATGAGCGACTAATAGATACCCTAATAAATTTAAAATAAAAAAAAAATTAATTAAAAATAATTTTTTAAAAATATTTAATAAAATTTCAAATTTTTGCAAATCTGCATTTGAAATTTTCTTTGAGTATTTTTTTTTTTATATTTTCTGATTTTATTTTATCGATTTGCAAGCATAGAAATAACGAAAACTGATTTGCTTATAAAATTGTATCTGCATATTAAATTTAATGTCTCGATGCTTTGTTGCTATTGAAATTTATATTTCAATGTATATTTTTTTTTACCATTTTCTTCTTCATCTTCTGTTGTGGCATTTAGTTTTTATGTCTGCAGGGTATAAAAATGAAATCGAAAGAAAGAAAAAAATTGTTGAGAAACTAAATGAAATGGCAAAACTAACACATAAAAATTTGTAACCACAAAGCCCAACATTTTCGGCTGGCATCAGATTAGATCAACTGTAAGCGTATATGGCAGACATGAAGGGAGAAGGAGGAGAGCTGGTGTGTATGGTATCATGTAGAGGCTTTGTCGTATCATTGACCCATTGTTTACTGGGCGTGGCATGGCCAATGAAGCTGTTGTGTTGAAGCCATTGCCTGGCACAATTCTTGTTGCTCTCGCGCATTTTACACACATTTTAAGTGTTGTTAGCCAGTTGTTATTGTGACTGGCAGTACAAACAGAGAAAATGCGTAGGGCGCAACACATATGTGTAAGTACGTACAGCTGACGTACGGAACCATTATGTTCATAGTTGTGTTGCCTTCATAGCTCTTTCTATGTGTCTCTCTCTGTGTGTGTGTGTGTGTGGCTTTCTAATATTGGCCATGATTTCGGGGGCGAGATAAGTTGTTTTCCGTTGCCAGTGTTGTTTGCCAGTGGCAGCAGCTACCAAAATGCTACCAGCTGCGTTAGACAGAGACAAATGCATAGTATACTCTACTTACTCAACATATATCCCCCCCCCCCCAAAAAAAAAAGACGAAAAAAAAAAGTTGGGCACTGTCGACGAACGCGTTCGCTTATAGGCACTGAAAATTGGTTTAATGTTTTTTTTTTGTTCGTTCGTACGTCCAGCAACGATTTTGACCAACAGCAGGCAGCAGCAGCAGGCAGTCAACAAAGTCAAATGTTGACGTTGTTAATGATGTGCAGAGGGGTTGAGCGAGACAGACAGACAACAAGAGACATAAAGAGAGAAAGAGAAAGAGGCATTTGACTAGCTGTTAGTAGCAGTGACTAAAGCCGATTTTCACTGTGCAGTAAACACAAACAGATATGTTGGCCAGACATTGTTGATAGTGAGTTAGTAGACATCACGCAACAAAAACAGTTTCTGTACAGTTCAGTTAGTTAACTTGGCTTAGACTGGCATTAAAGTCAGACATAGCTAATTTAGTAGCATTTAGCTTCAAATACGAAAAATTTCATTTGCATTTTAATTATTTAGTTGAACATTTTCATATGAACTGAACGCAGCTGATTAGAGTAATTGGAATATACTTGGCGCTTGAAAGTATGCTATGAAAATGAATTTAAAAAAATTATGCGCTCGCTATTTTTATTTATTTCATATAATTTAATTTAAATTAATATTAATTTAATTTTAATTAATTTAATTAAATTTTAATTAATTTAATTATTTTTGTTAATTAAATTAATTTATTGTACCTCTACGTTGCCGCAGAGCAATTTATTTTGTTTTTTGTTATTATTTTTCATATGATTTAAATGAGTTTTACAATTTTTTTTCATTAATTTCCTTTAGCTTTAATTTTTTTTTAAATTTTTTTTAAATTAAATTAAAATTTAATTTTAATTAATTTAATTAAATTTTAATTTAAAGTTTTTAGTGTTATATAATTAAATTAAATTAAATTCTTCGAAATTTTTTATTTTTATTCTTATTAATTTTTTTTTCATGTACATTATTCTTTAATAATTGGAGAATTCTTAATTAATTATTTTTATTAATTATTAATTAATTTACTTAAATTACTAATTTAGTTAATTATTAATTAATTTACTTAAATTACTAATTTAGTTAATTTAATTAATTTTTTTGTTATTCTAAAAACAATTTGAATTAATACTTCGGGAGAAAATCCGTTTAGAGCAGCTGAAATACGCAAAGCGCTTGAAAGTATGCTATGAAAATGAGCACAAATTGTCAGTTATATTTTTTTTTTTTTTTTTTTTTTATTATTTATTTCCGCCGGAATCGTTCAATGCCATTTGAACATAACCGGACGTATGTATTTGGGGATATATATACACATATAGTAGACATTATACTATTTAAACTAAATACAATTAATTACAATTATTTACAAATATTTACAAAATTTACAAGGTTAGTGGACGATCCGGGAAGCGAGATCACTGGGGTGTAGTCTCTTCAGCCTTCGAAGAGGTTGCGGGTTGACAAGCCTGCTAGCCAGTGGGTTTGGGTGCGCCATGAGCCTGTCGCTATATCGGCTGCTATGTTGATTGATTTGATCGCCCACCGGAATTAGGCGAAGATCAGCTTCGATTGCCCGGTTGGTCACGTACCAGGGAAGCCCAGTTGCCCGCCGAGCAGCACGTGCCTGCACCACCCTTAGCCTGTTCAGCTGGTGCCTTGAAGCTGTGCCCCAAACTTGGATACCGTACGTCCAAGTTGGCGTGAGGAGTCAGTTATATAGACAGATATAGACAATCTCTTGTGACAATTTCACACCCGCTGATTAACAGCTGGAAAAGTAGTAAAACGTCAGGTATGGCATGTCATGTGCCCATCTATGCTTTGATTCATTGAATTGTAATTGTGAATCGTCGCTTGAATTGTGTGTGTGTCTGTGTGTGTGTGTGCAATGAAATACGCATTGACTGGGCCCGGCTAACCACACATGCTTAACAAGCGTAACCAATGGGAAATGTTGAAGATGATGATTGTATATGTATGTGTATGAGTTTTGTTGGCTGCTGGTTTGAAGTGTATACAACTTGATGCCATTAGACGATTAGCGTGTGTGTGTGTGTGTGAAGCACCTAGAAATGCCATTAATCAATTTTACGCACGTTCCATTCGATATTGCAGTAACACCGCCAGATGCCAAGGCGATTATAGCCGGTCCAACGGATTTGTACGTCAAAGTGGGCAGCGTCATAACACTCACATGCCATGTGAAACAACCGTCAACACCGTCTGCACAGGATATTGGACCAATTTACTGGTATCGCGGCCCGTACATTCTAACGCCCTTTGTGGCACATCCGAATGATGCAGCAATCGATTTACAGCGCATCTCAATGGAATCAACACTTGCCGAGAAGTTGCAAAGCAGGTAAAAAAAAAAAAAAAAAAAAAAAACTACGAGAAACTCCTCCTCCTCCTCCTCTAGCTACACTTGCACATACATACATATATTGAGTTAGTAGTAGCAGTAGAAGTGTCTGTTGGAATGTGTTCATCTCATAATCACGAAAGAATCTAACTGAAGGCATTCACATACTAATGTCTATCTATAGCTGTAGCTGTAGCTGTATCTCTCTCTCTTTGTATGTGTGTTTGTGAATGTCTGTATATATATGTTCAAGTGGTTGTTGGTTTCCAGCTCAATAGTCAGCTCAATAGCAGCTTGATGCTTGATTCTCGATGCTTGATGCTCGATGGCAAGCTATGAACTTTGATCAATGAAGTTGAATTCATGTGGCAAGTGATTGGCCCACTGCCTGCTGAATGTGTTGCAACATTATCAGAGTAAACTTAAAACTTTACTTTACTTTACGTTTTTTTCTTTTTTTGTGCTTTAAAACATTTTTACAGATTACGGATAGCGAATGCACAGCTGCTGGATACAGGCAACTATACGTGTATGCCAACAACGGCGGAGGCGGCAAGCGTTGTGGTCAATGTCATTAATGGTAAGTGGATTCAATGAAGAAACGTCAGCAACAGCTTCATCTTTTCACATCATTCTTTCCACTAACTTTTTTCTTTTTGCAAAACGTTTTTTATCTCTCTCTCTCTCTCTCATATCTTTTGCCATCTCTTTTTGCTTATTATTATCTGCAACGCAACGCACAGACGAGAGTCCAGCGGCAATGCAAAAAAGCGGTGGCAGTGGCAGCTGCCTCAGGAGTAGCAATAGCATCAACTTTAGCCTCATACTAGCATTGGCAGCTGCCAGTGCTGTAGTGCGATGGCAATGGATATTCTGGCTTCTTGGCTTTGCTGGCACCTTATCCTTATCCTTAGTGCATATCAATTATAATGTCGGGCAATCAATAAGAAACTTTACTCTACGACAACAGCAACAGCAACAGCAGCAACATAAATGCGAGGCAATGTCGTCATGATAATTAAGTGAAACAAATTTCCTGTACATAATTATATTGATAGATAACGATGATTTAAGCAGCACTAAAAACGCAGCTACAAAAAAAAAATATAAAATAATAACAACAACAAGAACAACAGCATAAAGATGAAAAATAAATAAAAAAAAAATAGTGTCAGAATTTAATGGCATGCCATAAACCATGACATTTAGTGTTAATTTTATGCATAGCGTAAATATATTAAATTACGTAACAATAACAAAAAAACAAAAATATTATAATAAACAGAAACATTAAATGAAAAATGCATAATAAAAAAACAACATTAAACATCATTGCAGCTAAATACAAAAAAAAAATAAATAAAAAAATATAAAAAAAAAATTAAAAAAAAAAATAAATACAAAATTGATATAAAGAATTATCAATGTAATTGCAATGTGTAAAATTACTGACTCGTATTAATCCATGTAACTAATTTCATTTAACACTTTCCCTTGCACAAATGCTTACATACAATTTCACACAAACACACACAGTCTCACTTACACATCAATAACTTTATATAAAAGCAAGTAAGAGAAAAAAAAAAAATAATAGTCGAATAAACTCTCGACTGCAAAATATCCAGCGTCCAGCCATGAGCACAACGCTCTCATCGGATGACAGCTGAACATGTACATTTCCTGACGTTACGTTGAAGTTATTATATACTCGTCTGCCATTGACTGCTGGGTATAAAAATAATTAAGTAAAATTAATGAATGAGTATTAAAAATTATATAGAATATAAATAAATATAATAAGATAATATATTTACCGTTGCACATGATTTCCATGATCAGCTTAGTTTAACTAGCAAAAATATATATTTCAATTTTCGACTGATTTGATCGGTTTGCCATAACAAAAAAAAAAAAAAACTTCATGCATAACAAACTTAAGTTCTGATCAGCTTGCCACAAAATAGGAAAACACAAAAAAAAAAAAAAACAATAAAAAAATAAAAAAGAAAAATTCAATTATAAAATTAATATAATATTTTTGTGTATATATATTTTATGAAATATTATAAAAAAAAAAAAAATAAACAGCTTTCGACAAGATTATTAGCAATAAATAAATTAATAACATTGACAATTTGCAAAATAATTTGTGTACAAGAACAACAACAACAACAAAAATATATGCAAATGCTGCTATCAATGTAAATGTAAATAAAAATTAAATTTTATTTTATTTTGTTTTGTGCTATTTTTTTTTTCATTTTCTTCAATTAACTGATTGCATTTTTAATACAGTTAAAAAAATATATATATTAACAATTTAAATATATGCAAAAAAAAAAAAAACGAAATATAGTAAAATTAAGAAAATAAAAAACTATAAAAACTATAATTGTAATATAAATATAAGTAAATATTACAAAACTAAACTATATAACATATGAAACTGCACAAACACAAACACACATACACACACAATGAAATCTCTTAAAGATTGTCGCATTTGAGTTGTCAAAAAGATTTTCCAAAAAGCAAAAAAAATTAAAGCTAAAGGAAATTAATGCAAAAAAAATAATAAAAAAATTGTAAAACTCATTTAAATCATAAGAAAAATAATAACAAAAAAAAAAAAAATTTTCTCTGCGGCAACGTAGAGTAACAATAAATTAATTTAATTAACAAAAATATGCAGTAAATTTTGTTTGTTTTCAATTATCACTGTGGCCAATTGCTACTGACTTTAATATAAACACACACATACGTAAACGTGTGTTTATGTATATGTATAATTTTATAATAATTCCCCAAACAGTTTACGAATAATTTTAATTAAATTTTCATGCTCATGTCCATTAATAAAAGGATTGTAATTTTTTTTTTTTTCTTTTATAATTATTGCAGCATTATATAGTGACATAATACGGCAAGGCTTAACGATAATTTTCGCATGCGTTCTTTAAACATTAAATCAATAAATTCTTCAGACAAATAA
The DNA here is from genome assembly GCA_037044475.1 of Zaprionus obscuricornis. Classification (NCBI taxonomy): domain Eukaryota; kingdom Metazoa; phylum Arthropoda; class Insecta; order Diptera; family Drosophilidae; genus Zaprionus; species Zaprionus obscuricornis. The sequence continues at coordinate 3,999 of JBAMBR010006588.1, read as the reverse complement.
GCAGAGCATCGCTGAAGCCTAATTTCATTTCATTTTACTTTTTTTTTTGGTGAAAACATGTAAATTAAAGCTGTGCGTTGTGTGTGGTCAAAGTAAACGAAATCGTTTCAAATTAAGCGCTTCAGATAAACCCAACGACGACGAGTCATTAATTCGCACTTGCTCTTGGCGCCGCAAACAGCGCGTATGCGCAATCACTGAACGCATATCATTGTATGAATGAATATATATATAGTGTGTGTGTGTGTGTGTGTGTGAGTGTTCGTTTTGGGTGTTTATGCCCTTAGGGCCAAGGCGCAAAGTTCTCTCGCTCGGACAGACTGCGGTCAACTAATATGAACTGTTGATGAGGCGACCTCGCCTCGGGCACTAAAGCGCGACGCTTTCTAATTTTGGGCTTACAAAGCGTATGAGTGATTTGTGTGTGTGATTGTATGAGGTCGTGTGTGTGCATGTATGCGGTCGCATAATTACTCGCAGTTGAGTTGTTTAAATGAAATCATAAATTATATGCACACGCGTCACTGTTTCACTTAATTGTGGGCAAATATTTTACACGCAAGCAATTTAAATGATTGATAAATGTTTTCCACTTACGCAGCATGCAATGACATGTCATTGCACATTTTCTAGTTTTAATTCAAAAATTTTTGACAAAAAATAAAATTGTAACAAATAAACAAAATTAAATATTATAAATTTTCACAAAGCTTTCAAGTTAAACACATAAATGTTAAGCAGCGAGCTTTAATGAGCTGCAAGCTATGCATAAAATTATGCAAAAGCTTTGAGCTTGTAATAATAACATTGCCATAGAGAGAGTAAGGCGAGCTGGCGAAATAAGTAGTGAGAAAACTATTTAAGAGTTGCCATAAATGCGAAGCAAATAAAGTTGACAGTTAATTAGGCTGAAACTGAAACATAGTCGACAATGTTGTTGTTGGCAACATTGTTGACCAGCAATGATGACATGCCGTGCGGGCTAACAATTAAAATTGGAAAATAGTTTCGTGAAGCAAAAGTTTTCACATTTTTGCTTGTTGAGCTTCAATTTATGTTTAATTTTTATCAGGTGTTGTTTGCTGTTGTTGTTGTGCTCGATTTTCATATTATTCCGTTTGTTGTTTCTTTTGTTGCTGTCATATTTTGTAAACTGTCGACTCAGCTCAGCAGATAAATTGACCCATTAACACAGTGAATGAATGAAAGAGCGAGAGAGATAGAGAGTGAGAATGAGACGAAGATATAGAGTGCAAAGGTAAAAGGTAAAAGTTGTTCATAGCTCGCGCTTTTATTTCCATTTGCCAACGCAAAATGCCATCGTTGTCTACCGTTATTGCAGCCTTTGTTATTGCTACTGCTATTGTTGTTCCTTACTGTTGTTGTTGTTGTTGTTGTTGCTTTTTGTTTATTTATGCCGCCAACTTGACGCAACCATTGAAATATCTCCCTAGGCCATAGGCACTGGCACTGCAGCAAGCACTGTGAAAAAATGCAAAGTGAAGTTTGAGCACAGTGAGCACAGCACCTGGTTAAAACTTTTGAGATGTCTCATTGTTATCGTCATCGTCATCGCCGTCGTCATCGTCATCGTTTGCTGTCGTTACCATCATGTTGACCCACTGCAAGCCAAACAGTTATGCAATTTAAAAGTCAAAGAGTGGGCACTAAATGGGCGTCTTGTGGGCCATGTTGCCATGTTGCTTTATGCGGGCTAAGGCATTCGAAGTTTAATTGTTATACCCTGTAAATTATTTCCATGTGTTGCATCAACTTACATTTTTGTAAATAATTTATGCAAGAAATTCTCTTAGAATTTATAATTAATTTATAATTGATTTTTAACACTACTTTATTTTTTTTTAATTTTTAATTTATTTTTATATTATATTTTATTTATTATTTTATAATTTTTTTTTTTAAATTTTAAATATAATTTGTATAATTATTTTTATTTATTTTATTGTAAATTTTTTTATTTATTTTATTTTAATTTAATTTTACTTATTATTATGTAAAAAAAATTATTTTAAATATTTCAAATATTAATTTTTTATTTTTTTTTTTATTATATTTTATTTTGTTTAAATATTTATTATATAATTATATTATTATATATTTATATTAAATATTTATATTTATAAAAATATTTTTTTCTACATAATATTTTATTTATATTCTTTAAATATATTAAAAATAATTTGAAACTTAAAATTTATATTTACAGGGCATTTGCATAGTCTATATAGTTGCATAGTATTTTTTTATTGCTGCTTCATTTTATTGGGTTAAACTAAAATTCATATTGTAATTTGGCCGAAAAACAGAACGCAAAATGCAATGCAAAAAAACTTTTATCGTTTTAAAGTTATGCGCCACCAAAAAAAAAACAAAAAAAAATACGAAAAAATACTTTTTGATGGCAAAAGTTAATTAAATGCCGCAAGCGGGTCGTAAGTGGGCGTGGTAAAAAATTTCTGGTTGTGAGTTACTTTTATAAATAAATCTTGTATATGAAGCGTTATACTTCTACTTTAGCTTTTGCCTTTGACTTTTGTTGTTGTTGTTGTTGTTGTTGCTCTTTTTCTTAATCTTTGGCGCTCAACGAGCCGTGTAGTTAATCAAAGCATTGTTGTAATTGTTGTTGCTGCTGTTGATATTATCGTTGTTGTTGTTGTTGTTGTTGTTGTTGTTATTATCGTTGTTGCTGCATGCGTGCAAATGGCGCAGATACAAATCACGTATTGTTAAGCTTTTGGGATTAGTTAAACAAACAGTGAGCGTCTCCTACCGCTCGCGTTTATTTCTGTGTGTGTGTGTGAGCATGCGTAAATGCCATAACGAGGCATTAGCCATGAAAGTGTGCCATGAAAATTTGCATATCATGCGACAGGCATTTATAACATATAATATATATATATATATATATATTTCAACTTATTAATATGATCGCCTCATCGTCCATTTACCGTTGCAAATTGTTGAGTAGAGTGAAGCCATATGTGAAGTTGACCTTAGCATCATAAGCATCATAAGGCACTTGACACTATAACACATGCACAAGTAAACAAATTCAGACACACACACACACACACATACATATGTATAAAATTATAGCATGCCATACATAGAGTTTGATAGTCGTAATTCAGTAAAAACCACAAAATGGCTAAAAGAACAAGGCAAATGAAAATGAAAATGAAAATGAAAATGTTGCCCAAAAAACTTTTTAGACACTGTGCAACGAGGCGGGAAATGCAGAACGACAGAGTAATAGAAAGAGAGACAGAGAGAGAGTCTTTGTGCCATTTAATCTAATCTGCGTCAAATGAAATAAATTAATTCCCGACCCGGTGTCAGCTCAACATATACATACATACATATACCAAACAAAGCATCAGTTGTTATTGTTGTTCTTTCTGAGGCTGTTTTCCCTACTGTCTCTTGGCTCTTTTTGGTCTTCTTGTTGTTGTTGTTGTTGTTGTTGTTGGGGCTGTTTAACTTTTACCACTAATTAAGTGCTTACACGAAGATTTCCGCATAAATGGCCAAAGCAAAGCAAAGCAAAACGAAACGAAACGAAATGCAGAAGCGAAAAATGTTTGAGCTGCTCCTCAACCAACATCAAGTGAAATTGAAAGAGAAATACTATAACCATTGAGATAGTAAGTGCGAGAGAGAGCGAGAGAGAAAGGGAGAGAAAGGGAGTACGAGATGTATAAACGCAATGCTGAGAAAGCTGACCAGTTGTGTGTGTGTGTGTGTGCTTGAAGCACATTGAACACAGCAGGGAGAAAAAAAAAAGTGTCGGCGTTTAATTATAAATTTACACGTTTCAACAGAAAAGAGCAAGTTTTGCTAAAAAGGTTGGACACGTCAGCAGCACAAACTGACACACACACCCGCACTTGAACACAAACTCTTACAGACACACTTAAATACACACATATACACACACACACACATACATGAACATGTGCTTAAGCTTCTGCATCCTGT
>JBAMBR010006586.1:0-44573 GCA_037044475.1 Zaprionus obscuricornis | reverse complement strand
GCAATTTTCGCTTTTTTGCTGTGGCAGGCGTAGCAGGTCTTGGTCGCTTTACAGACGCATTTACTTCGGCTGCTTCCATACAATGGGTTAAGGAACGACTAATAAGATTTTCAGCTTCAGCAGGATCAGCATAAAAGTTAAACAAATACATCGGCTGATGCAATAACATCATGTGACACTGCAGCTCTCGCATGGCAGCATTAAATGAACGTGAGATTTTTATTTTTAAATTTGAGCTATCTGCATCGATGGGTAAAATATCCCTTGCCGAGATTAGAGCACGTGAATGGGAACCACCAAAAAAACGTACATCATATATTATGCTCTTTTTGGTCATAACGCGTATAACCTATGAGAGAAAAAAAGTTGATTATAAATTTATGAAATTTTCGAATATATTCATAAGCTTACCTTGGCAGGCCAATGAGGAGAACCATGTTGTTTGGCATAGACCAATTCATGACGCTGTGTGCATGGTTTGGCAAACCAGAACGCAGATCGATTCGATTCATTTGAATGACGATAGCAATCAGAGCATCGACTAATTTCTCGTATATCATGTGTAATATCGCGCAACAGCCATTTGGTAGCATTAAATTCCTCGCTTTTAATGCCAAAGAAAACACCAATATTATGCTGAAAGTCGAGCAAATCTTTAAGAAACTCGGACAAATGTTTGAATTTTTTTTCCTCAATGCTGTCCGCAATATCAGAGAGTCCAAGTATATCATTTCTAAAGAGAACACTTTTTACCAGCTCCGAGTCTTGACTGCTCCAATTTTTGCTCATATATTTTCTCACATCTTTCTTTATCCAGCTATGATGTTTCTGCCATGTATAACCTAGCAGACAGTTGAGCTCATCTATTGACATATGTGGCGGATTCAATAGATCGGCAAGCTTTAATAGACGGCAAGGTGTACATAGTTCCTGATCGTTATTAGTTTCGTTGTTTGGTGGTGTCTCTTCACTTTTAATATATGGACTACTGCAACGTTGTTTTCGCTGACGTGCTGGTTTTTCGCTTACAAAGAAAACATCATCCGATGAACTATCCGCTTCCAGTTTAAATGAATCACGTGAGCTTATATTTATATTACTATTGTAATCAACCTCGTACGTTGAAAGCGAACTGTCCTGTGCCAAAACTGTTGCTGGGAATGAATCATTTTGAACCATTTCCTCCCTATCACTGCCAGCACCCTCCTCCTCTTCGTCTTCCATATCCGATTCATTTAAAGGAAAACGATAAGTTTGCCCTTTGTCTGAGGGTACAGAGTAATTGGGACGTCGTGGGTTCTTCCGCTGACAGCCTACATGAAAAGAACGTACACATGACAGACATTTCTTAACGGGTTCTGTGCCGGGCATATGACATTCGAAACAATAAGAATCATAATCCAAAGATTTTTCTTGTTTGGCAAATTTCTGCGAGAAACACAGTGAAATACGTTTTCCTTTAGTAGATGTAACTTTTCCCTTTTGCTCTAGTATTCCTATTTTAACCGCAGTATCCACCGTTTGGCTGGCCTCATCTTCAAATACACAGAAAAAAAAGAAGTTAATAATGAGATTCTTATATTAAATAATGTCGAACATACCGTCAGTCATAAAAGAAAGCAAACAACGTTCCAGAATTTTACTTGACATATATGCTCCATTTTTCAGTTTATTCATCCAACTTGGTACAGCACAGGGAGGTAAGCTGCTTACCATTTTTTTTTTGTATTTAGTTTCCCCCTTTTTTTTTTAGTAATACTTCGATTACTCGATCTATTTAGGGTTTAACAACAAAATTAGCTAAAATTGATTAAACAGAGATTTGCGACTTATTTGGATTCTGATCAGCTGTAAACGAATATAACAAGATTGCCAGAGTGTTGCAATTATAAAATATGCCAGTACGGCAAGATTATTGTCGTCGATTGTTGAATTCATTGATTATTGCTTCAAAATGAATTATACATACATATAAATTTATTTTATTAATTTATAATATCACCAATTACTATTTAGTTTATATTATAAATGAATTAAGTGCATTGAAAAATATTTAAAAAAATTTTGTAAGTCTGGCAGCATTGTTTCACAACTGACAAAATGGTGTGTGTGGGAGATTACAAAGCAAGACAGCAGCAGCAGCAGCACAACAACAAACATTATCATTGAAGCCATTGACTAATATAGACGCGTCTAAAAATAATAATAAATACAGCGATTAACGTTTCGTTAATCTAATTAAAAGACACTGGAAAAACGTTGCAATTAAACACTGCCACTGTTGTCTTTTTTGAAGTCAGGGACTATTTGCTGAGAATTCAGTGCCAAGTAAGTAAACGATTTAAATTCATGACCAGTTTTCCATGACGTATTTAGTTGCCTAACCACCGGATTATTCATTTAGCTAAACGTGCAATAACAAAATGACGACTTCTGTGATAGCTGATCTATGTATATTCATTTTGACATGGAATGTTGGAACACATTCACCAAAAAATGTTGAATTTACATCCCTTCTGGCCCTTAATGGTACCACCAACTGTCCAGATAATAAATTGCCAGATATTTATGTAATTGGAATGCAAGAGGTGAGCACAAACCAAGTGCTCAACATATTCAATGATGATCCATGGGTGCTTAAAATGGCCAGTGCTCTCAGTGATTACAACTATGTCAAAGTGAAATCACAACAGTTACAAGGAATATTGATTACAATGTTTACGCAGCACAAGCATATACCACATATGAAAGACATTGAGACGGAGGAAACACGCACCGGTCTTGGTGGTTTGTGGGGTAACAAAGGCGCGGTTAGTATTCGATTAAGTCTTTATGGCACTGGCGCTGTCTTTGTTTGTTCTCATTTGGCGGCACATGATGATAAGCTAAGGGAACGTATTGAAGATTATCATCAAATTATTGATAATCATAAGTTCCATTTAACTGGCTATAGACGTATCTTTGATCATGATTTTGTATTCTGGTTTGGTGATCTTAATTTCCGCCTATCGGGTAAAATGTCTGCTTGGGATGTACGCAATACGGTCGATGGAGGTCATTATGATGAACTTTTAAGCTTGGATCAATTAAATTTAGTACGTGAAACGGGCCAAGCCTTCAGTTTGCTAACAGAGAAAGTTCCTGAATTTGCACCCACTTTTAAGTTTAATGAAGGCACTAATGAATACAACCTAAAGCGACGACCGGCATGGTGTGATCGCATATTGCATCGCGTGCAGGATAATGTTTATCCAGCTGTTACATTAAGTGCCAATCAATTGTCATATCAGTCGAACATGGAATATACACTCTCCGACCATAAACCGGTATCAGCAACGTTCAGTTATAAAATTGAAACTCACAATATGACATACACGGCCGATGAGCTATACGAGATGACGCACGGTGCGGCGGCAAGCACTATGCCAAATGTTAGTGGAATTACTTTAATTACTTTTTTCAGTCTATCATTGTATACGCTTTTATTTTGATTTGATTTCTTTTTTCTTTTCGCTTTTTTTTTTATTTTCTTTTATAGTTGTTTAATGCCCAACTAGAAGAATTTCAAAACTAAATGGAAAAAGCAAATCTCAATTACTCAAACTCAATGTCAATTTTAAAGTTATATATATATGCTCATATATCATATCAAAATCTTGCAAATCGAAAACATAATCAAGACATTGTGATTATAAAACTACGAATCTCAGTGAAAAAACATTTTCAATTGAAATCTTAAAAGCAATTTTACTAGCATGTATCTATAATATATATATATATATGTATATATATATAAACTTAAATATACAAGAAACATATAAACTTAATAAGTAGAAAAAAAAGAGCAACAAAAAAATACATTTTTTTTTTTTTAAAAAAGTATTCATCAGAAGTCTGAATGAATTTAATCAAATTTTAAAATACTCTTCAGTCATACGTATATATATCAGGTATATTATATATATAAAAACAAAAGTCAAATCTTTTACCGTCGCATTTTGTTAATTGTATTTTTGTTTTTATATTTCTGTTTTGTTTTATTTTTTTTGAAGCTAAGTAAAGACATGTAAAATTATAAAAATTGTTATATTACTAGATGCAATTGTTGTTGATTAAATAAAGCAAATTCTATTTTTCTACAAAAGTTAAAAAAAAAAAATACTAAAATCAATTAAAAACAAAAATATATAGAATTATCTGTAATGTGATAAACAAAAAAAAAGCGAGAGTTCCCCTCGCTGTGTGTTGAGAACTTGTGATGTTTGCGTGATGGAATATTTTTTTTCTGTTTTTGTCGGATATGAAAATTGTAAAATTAGATGAAATTATAAAATTAATTAACAGCACTTTTATTTATATATGTACTAAATAAAATGTGTATAATGCATGTACATATATAGTAATATAAGATATTGAGTTTATTTTCAAACTGCAAGAAAAAAAAAAAAATCACAAGAATATTTATGAATTATTTATCATTAACTAAATAAGTAAGACAAGCAGTACTATTGCCATATAAATAGCCATATAAGTGCACAGCACTGTTTATGAGTCTATTCTATTCTGAACTCTGTTCCCCTGAATATACGCACCTTATCGGTTATCTTGCTTAGCAAGTGTATTTTTTTTTTTTTTAGCGACGATGCGTCGACACAAAAATTAGACATATTATTATTAGACTTGACTGTTGCGGAATACAACAATGACAACAACAACAACATGAAGACAAAGAGCAAATTTCTGACTGGCAGCTGATGAAACCAGTTACCAAGTTTGTCTTTTTTTCTGTTTTTGGTGATTTTCTTATTGTTATTGTTGCTTCAAAGTATAAACATTAGTCGCTCGCTATACTCTTAATAATAGATAGATATAGACAGACAGGTGGTAGTATTAAATATTAGCTGCTTTCAAACAGTCGACTGGGGGGATTTTTTACTCTTGGAGATAGTTAGTCGCTGATAGTTAGTCGTGTGCTATGTATCGAGCGAGTAACGGGTTACGGATAACAATATCAAAGATACCTTAGTTAACGTTTTTTAATATTATAGATTGTCATACTACTCATAACGGAATTGATTTCAACACGCGCCGCATTGCTGTTAGAAAATTGTGTGCAATTATCAGACTTAACACATGTTGTCTATATAATTAATATTATTATTTTTTGATTTGTTTCTCGTTTTTTTGTTTTTGTTTTAGTTTAAATTTCATTTTCTCATTTTCATTTTTTTTTTTTTTTGTCACCGGTAGATAACAAGTTTAGAAAAAAGCCCCCAATGTCGCAATATAATAATATTGATGAAAAGCTAACGAAGTGTATAAATCATTTAACAAATAATGCAAATGTAGATAATAATGAATTTGTCAATAGATGGCAACAGTTTAAATATTATTTAAATTTCTGTATATATGTATATAAACATATATTTACTTATATTAAACATTACACATACATATCTAATATAAGTATTTATTACTGTACGAAATAAACTGCTAGCCACTGTATATTCTCATGCGCCACAGTATATGCTCATATAATTCGCATATCTTGTGCAATGTTTATTTTCACTATAAATGAAGCGAAGAGTTGTGACGGAGAACTTTTATGTGCCGAGCTATAAAATTGTGATATCGACTAGTACGACTACGACTAGACGCACAAACGACCAAATCCTACTATAACTCGTAATCGGTTTTATCTCTGGGGAGAGACCATTCATTGATAAGATGTCAATAGCACTAAAGAATAACAAAACAAGTAAGTGAGCTATAGCTGAGTGTACTTGGCTATATAATACCCGGTACCCAACAAACAAAATTAAAAGTTGCATAACTTTTAGGTTTATGGTATCGAACGCACCTCTTTATGGTCATTTGCTGATATCAGATAAGCATTATATCGGGTACCGGGTATAAACTATTGTTTACTTGCCTATGTGTATGTAAATTTGTATATCTATGCTTGTACTTGAAATAATTTTTTTTACATTTTAGTTCATGTTATCAATATTTGGGGAAATTTTAAGGTGACTTTTTTTTTCTTTTTTTTGTTGGCCAAAGGCTCTTATCAGTGTTAAGCACCAGTTGATATTGAATTGTAGATTTCAGTATCGGTCATAAATTTAAAATTATCTAGCTTATAAGTCAGTATATATGTATATGCAGCTACTATATGTAAGTGTATGTATATACATGTACATATATAATTAGTGCATAATTTATTTAGTCAGCGACAAGCAGTAATCAGCGCGTAATGCGTAAATAATTATATAGAAATTGATATTTAATTTTATTTCAATCAAATGCAAAAATAAATATTTTCTAATTAATAATAATAATAATAATAAAATATTTAAAAATAGAAATGTAATTTTTTTTTTCTTTGTTTTAATATTTATAATATTACTATTAATATACATTTTATTTAATTAGTTAAATCATTTTTATATAATTTTATTTAATATAATTTATAATTATTACAAAATATGTATAAAATTCTCTATTATTGTCAAGTCTTTGCATTTCAATAATTATATTCAGATTCTAGCAGAAATTTTCATTAGTTGCCATGCGTTTAACTGTTGTCTATCATTTCCTATTCGCATAAACCAGTTTTGTTTATAAACAACAATATTTGCACATCTTATATACACATGTTAATAACACACACTCACACTCATACACAAACACATACAGACGCACAAATTTTCAGCTGCGTTTACATTTAGATTTCTTGCTGCCCGCAGCGACAGTCAGTCTCGAAACTCGATTCTCTTCTGGAACACCCTCACACACACACACACATACAACTCTTTGCAAATTGAGCAGAAAGTTCAATAATATTAATAATTATAATAATAAGTAAACGTGCGATCGATCGATCGATCGTTCTATTCGCCTCTTGAATGAAATATAATTTAATGTAAACATTGAAAATTGACTTGTTTATTTGTTGGGGGTAAAGCACCGCTTGCCATAACGGCACAAGACACATACACATGCACACACACATTCCCCTGTTACCCGTCTAACACTCTTCGCTTCATTTTATAGTGAAAATAAACATTGCACAAGATATGCGAATTATATGAGCATATACTGTGGCGCATGAGAATATACAGTGGCTAGCAGTTTATTTCGTACAGTAATAAATACTTATATTAGATATGTATGTGTAATGTTTAATATAAGTAAATATATGTTTATATACATATATACAGAAATTTAAATAATATTTAAACTGTTGCCATCTATTGACAAATTCATTATTATCTACATTTGCATTATTTGTTAAATGATTTATACACTTCGTTAGCTTTTCATCAATATTATTATATTGCGACATTGGGGGCTTTTTTCTAAACTTGTTATCTACCGGTGACAAAAAAAAAAAAAAATGAAAATGAGAAAATGAAATTTAAACTAAAACAAAAACAAAAAAACGAGAAACAAATCAAAAAATAATAATATTAATTATATAGACAACATGTGTTAAGTCTGATAATTGCACACAATTTTCTAACAGCAATGCGGCGCGTGTTGAAATCAATTCCGTTATGAGTAGTATGACAATCTATAATATTAAAAAACGTTAACTAAGGTATCTTTGATATTGTTATCCGTAACCCGTTACTCGCTCGATACATAGCACACGACTAACTATCAGCGACTAACTATCTCCAAGAGTAAAAAATCCCCCCAGTCGACTGTTTGAAAGCAGCTAATATTTAATACTACCACCTGTCTGTCTATATCTATCTATTATTAAGAGTATAGCGAGCGACTAATGTTTATACTTTGAAGCAACAATAACAATAAGAAAATCACCAAAAACAGAAAAAAAGACAAACTTGGTAACTGGTTTCATCAGCTGCCAGTCAGAAATTTGCTCTTTGTCTTCATGTTGTTGTTGTTGTCATTGTTGTATTCCGCAACAGTCAAGTCTAATAATAATATGTCTAATTTTTGTGTCGACGCATCGTCGCTAAAAAAAAAAAAAAAATACACTTGCTAAGCAAGAATAACCGATAAGGTGCGTATATTCAGGGGAACAGAGTTCAGAATAGAATAGACTCATAAACAGTGCTGTGCACTTATATGGCCATTTATATGGCAATAGTACTGCTTGTCTTACTTATTTAGTTAATGATAAATAATTCATAAATATTCTTGTGATTTTTTTTTTTCTTGCAGTTTGAAAATAAACTCAATATCTTATATTACAATATATGTACATGCATTATACACATTTTATTTAGTGCATATATATATATATATATATATATATATATATTAAAGCTATAAAAGTGCTGTTAATTAATTTTATAATTTTATCTAATTTTACAATTTTCATATCCGACAAAAACAGAAAAAAAATATTCCATCACGCAAACATCACAAGTTCTCAACACACAGCGAGGGGAACTCTCGCTTTTTTTTTGTTTATCACATTACAGATAATTCTATATATTTTTGTTTTTAATTGATTTTAGTATTTTTTTTCTTTTTAACGTTTGTAGAAAAATAGAATTTACTTTATTTAATCAACAACAATTGCATCTAGTAATATAACAATTTTTATAATTTTACATGTCTTTACTTAGCTTCAAAAAAAATAAAACAAAACAGAAATATAAAAACAAAAATACAATTAACAAAATGCGACGGTAAAAGATTTGACTTTTGTTTTTATATATATAATATACCTGATATATATACGTATGACTGAAGAGTATTTTAAAATTTGATTAAATTCATTCAGACTTCTGATGAATACTTTTTTAAAAAAAAAAAAATGTATTTTTTTGTTGCTCTTTTTTTTCTACTTATTAAGTTTATATGTTTCTTGTATATTTAAGTTTATATATATATACATATATATATATATATATTATAGATACATGCTAGTAAAATTGCTTTTAAGATTTCAATTGAAAATGTTTTTTCACTGAGATTCGTAGTTTTATAATCACAATGTCTTGATTATGTTTTCGATTTGCAAGATTTTGATATGATATATGAGCATATATATATAACTTTAAAATTGACATTGAGTTTGAGTAATTGAGATTTGCTTTTTCCATTTAGTTTTGAAATTCTTCTAGTTGGGCATTAAACAACTATAAAAGAAAATAAAAAAAAGCGAAAAGAAAAAAGAAATCAAATCAAAATAAAAGCGTATACAATGATAGACTGAAAAAAGTAATTAAAGTAATTCCACTAACATTTGGCATAGTGCTTGCCGCCGCACCGTGCGTCATCTCGTATAGCTCATCGGCCGTGTATGTCATATTGTGAGTTTCAATTTTATAACTGAACGTTGCTGATACCGGTTTATGGTCGGAGAGTGTATATTCCATGTTCGACTGATATGACAATTGATTGGCACTTAATGTAACAGCTGGATAAACATTATCCTGCACGCGATGCAATATGCGATCACACCATGCCGGTCGTCGCTTTAGGTTGTATTCATTAGTGCCTTCATTAAACTTAAAAGTGGGTGCAAATTCAGGAACTTTCTCTGTTAGCAAACTGAAGGCTTGGCCCGTTTCACGTACTAAATTTAATTGATCCAAGCTTAAAAGTTCATCATAATGACCTCCATCGACCGTATTGCGTACATCCCAAGCAGACATTTTACCCGACAGGCGGAAATTAAGATCACCAAACCAGAATACAAAATCATGATCAAAGATACGTCTATAGCCAGTTAAATGGAACTTATGATTATCAATAATTTGATGATAATCTTCAATACGTTCCCTTAGCTTATCATCATGTGCCGCCAAATGAGAACAAACAAAGACAGCGCCAGTGCCATAAAGACTTAATCGAATACTAACCGCGCCTTTGTTACCCCACAAACCACCAAGACCGGTGCGTGTTTCCTCCGTCTCAATGTCTTTCATATGTGGTATATGCTTGTGCTGCGTAAACATTGTAATCAATATTCCTTGTAACTGTTGTGATTTCACTTTGACATAGTTGTAATCACTGAGAGCACTGGCCATTTTAAGCACCCATGGATCATCATTGAATATGTTGAGCACTTGGTTTGTGCTCACCTCTTGCATTCCAATTACATAAATATCTGGCAATTTATTATCTGGACAGTTGGTGGTACCATTAAGGGCCAGAAGGGATGTAAATTCAACATTTTTTGGTGAATGTGTTCCAACATTCCATGTCAAAATGAATATACATAGATCAGCTATCACAGAAGTCGTCATTTTGTTATTGCACGTTTAGCTAAATGAATAATCCGCTGGTTAGGCAACTAAATACGTCATGGAAAACTGGTCATGAATTTAAATCGTTTACTTACTTGGCACTGAATTCTCAGCAAATAGTCCCTGACTTCAAAAAAGACAACAGTGGCAGTGTTTAATTGCAACGTTTTTCCAGTGTCTTTTAATTAGATTAACGAAACGTTAATCGCTGTATTTATTATTATTTTTAGACGCGTCTATATTAGTCAATGGCTTCAATGATAATGTTTGTTGTTGTGCTGCTGCTGCTGCTGTCTTGCTTTGTAATCTCCCACACACACCATTTTGTCAGTTGTGAAACAATGCTGCCAGACTTACAAAATTTTTTTAAATATTTTTCAATGCACTTAATTCATTTATAATATAAACTAAATAGTAATTGGTGATATTATAAATTAATAAATAAATTTATATGTATGTATAATTCATTTTGAAGCAATAATCAATGAATTCAACAATCGACGACAATAATCTTGCCGTACTGGCATATTTTATAATTGCAACACTCTGGCAATCTTGTTATATTCGTTTACAGCTGATCAGAATCCAAATAAGTCGCAAATCTCTGTTTAATCAATTTTAGCTAATTTTGTTGTTAAACCCTAAATAGATCGAGTAATCGAAGTATTACTAAAAAAAAAAGGGGGAAACTAAATACAAAAAAAAAATGGTAAGCAGCTTACCTCCCTGTGCTGTACCAAGTTGGATGAATAAACTGAAAAATGGAGCATATATGTCAAGTAAAATTCTGGAACGTTGTTTGCTTTCTTTTATGACTGACGGTATGTTCGACATTATTTAATATAAGAATCTCATTATTAACTTCTTTTTTTTCTGTGTATTTGAAGATGAGGCCAGCCAAACGGTGGATACTGCGGTTAAAATAGGAATACTAGAGCAAAAGGGAAAAATTACATCTACTAAAGGAAAACGTATTTCACTGTGTTTCTCGCAGAAATTTGCCAAACAAGAAAAATCTTTGGATTATGATTCTTATTGTTTCGAATGTCATATGCCCGGCACAGAACCCGTTAAGAAATGTCTGTCATGTGTACGTTCTTTTCATGTAGGCTGTCAGCGGAAGAACCCACGACGTCCCAATTACTCTGTACCCTCAGACAAAGGGCAAACTTATCGTTTTCCTTTAAATGAATCGGATATGGAAGACGAAGAGGAGGAGGGTGCTGGCAGTGATAGGGAGGAAATGGTTCAAAATGATTCATTCCCAGCAACAGTTTTGGCACAGGACAGTTCGCTTTCAACGTACGAGGTTGATTACAATAGTAATATAAATATAAGCTCACGTGATTCATTTAAACTGGAAGCGGATAGTTCATCGGATGATGTTTTCTTTGTAAGCGAAAAACCAGCACGTCAGCGAAAACAACGTTGCAGTAGTCCATATATTAAAAGTGAAGAGACACCACCAAACAACGAAACTAATAACGATCAGGAACTATGTACACCTTGCCGTCTATTAAAGCTTGCCGATCTATTGAATCCGCCACATATGTCAATAGATGAGCTCAACTGTCTGCTAGGTTATACATGGCAGAAACATCATAGCTGGATAAAGAAAGATGTGAGAAAATATATGAGCAAAAATTGGAGCAGTCAAGACTCGGAGCTGGTAAAAAGTGTTCTCTTTAGAAATGATATACTTGGACTCTCTGATATTGCGGACAGCATTGAGGAAAAAAAATTCAAACATTTGTCCGAGTTTCTTAAAGATTTGCTCGACTTTCAGCATAATATTGGTGTTTTCTTTGGCATTAAAAGCGAGGAATTTAATGCTACCAAATGGCTGTTGCGCGATATTACACATGATATACGAGAAATTAGTCGATGCTCTGATTGCTATCGTCATTCAAATGAATCGAATCGATCTGCGTTCTGGTTTGCCAAACCATGCACACAGCGTCATGAATTGGTCTATGCCAAACAACATGGTTCTCCTCATTGGCCTGCCAAGGTAAGCTTATGAATATATTCGAAAATTTCATAAATTTATAATCAACTTTTTTTCTCTCATAGGTTATACGCGTTATGACCAAAAAGAGCATAATATATGATGTACGTTTTTTTGGTGGTTCCCATTCACGTGCTCTAATCTCGGCAAGGGATATTTTACCCATCGATGCAGATAGCTCAAATTTAAAAATAAAAATCTCACGTTCATTTAATGCTGCCATGCGAGAGCTGCAGTGTCACATGATGTTATTGCATCAGCCGATGTATTTGTTTAACTTTTATGCTGATCCTGCTGAAGCTGAAAATCTTATTAGTCGTTCCTTAACCCATTGTATGGAAGCAGCCGAAGTAAATGCGTCTGTAAAGCGACCAAGACCTGCTACGCCTGCCACAGCAAAAAAGCGAAAATTGCTGCCAGGAGGAGATACGACAGTGGCGGCAACGTCTACTCCCATATTGCCTCAACGTGTACAACCACCACGTCGTTGTTCAATGACTCAAAGAATAGATACATTGCATGAGATATCAACCAGTGTGGCATCTTCACCGACATTTGATATTCACGCACCTGTTGCAGGTTATCAGGAACTGGTACAGGAAGTACTTGGCTTAAAGGAAGAACTCAGTCGCAACAAGGCTGAGCTGGAACTGATGAAAGAGCAGCTAATTACTGTGAAACGTAAACGATGGTGTCAGCAATGTATGAAAGAAGCATCCTTTGATTGTTGCTTTAATGCTTCGTACTGCAGTAATATCTGCAAACGTCGCGATAAACGACGTCATAAATCAACTTGTAACGTCAAAGCGAAAACTTAAACCTAATAGCCTTTGTAATTTGAGGCAATTTTTTTTTTTATTTCTGTTTAGAATGTAAGTAAAAAATGAAATATTTTTAATAGAACATATATACATACATGTATACCTAAAATTTTCATATAAGCAATATAATAATTCCTACATACAAATGGTATGTAAAAAAAAAATTCTAAAGAATAAGGTATATGGATTACTTTTAAATGTAATTGATCTGTAAATACCATAAATTTAATTTTGAATTGCAGCTGATACAGAAATTGTGAGGGAAAAAATATTGAATATATGCCCATTATTTAAATTAATGTAAAAACTTGTGTTATTTAACTTGATATTAACTTTCCCACATCAAGTTTAAACTTGAACTTATGAAAATATCTTTAATGAAACAATGTACATTTCCATTTTAAATAAATTCTTTTATACAATTTTATACAAATTTGTATTTATTTTATAAATTTACTTCATGCATTTATCACGCCAGTAATGTGTACAGCATATTTTCCCTAAAAAAAGAAAACTCAAATTGGCAACAAAACAACAGGTGGCAACGCCAGCTGTTGTGTTCCATCAGTTGTTATTCAACGGTTAAGCTTAGCGGTTTGCAGTTTGGTGCATGTCGCGTTCTGAAATTTATTTGTAATCGCGTGTTGTTTTCGAAATTTTGTCTGTATGTAGCGTTATGAACTTTGCGCATAATTTGTAAAGAGACATTGACAGCGAGAAAGGTCGATACGCTATAATAACAAATACAACATTTCAATATACATTGTTCTTTTTGAAAAATCAATTCAACTAATCGCACAGTCGTGCAGCATAAATAATAAAAATAATAACAAGACGAAGAAATAAATACACTATATACAAAAATGACGATTGGCACATTTGATATATGGGATGCCTTGGTGTTAGTGAGCATTTTAATAATCTCAGCACTTATTGGCATCTATTATCGATACACAGGAGGAAAACAAAAAACAACACAAGAATATCTAATGGCAGATCAAAGTATGACAACATTTCCAGTATCCTTTAGTCTAATGGCAAGCTTTATGTCCGCCATATCGCTAATGGGAGTCTCAAATGAATCATATCAATTTGGTACACTATTTGGTGTTATTAATATTTCTTATTTGCTGAGTACACCAATTGCCGCTTACATCTTTCTGCCGGTTTTCTATCGTATGCGTACGACAAGTGTTTACGAGTACCTTGAGCGTCGCTTTGGGCATGCCACACGGCTTGCCGCATCCATTGCTTTCACTTTACAAATGATACTTTATATGGGAATTGCACTTTACGCACCCGCATTGGCACTGGAGGCAGTCACTGGAATACGTACAGGAGTTGCTATATTGGTATTGGGCTTGGTCTGCACATTTTACTCAACGCTAGGTGGCCTTAAGGCTGTGCTTATTACGGATGTCTTTCAATCATTTCTTATGTTTGCTGCCATATTTGCTGTAATTGGAGTATCAGCAATTAAAGCTGGTGGACTTGATGCTATCTGGGAAGTAGCCAATGAACATGGACGTATACAATTCTTTGAGTTTTCAACAGATCTAACTGTGCGACATACTTGGTGGACATTGATAATTGGCGGTATGGTTACCTATCTATCACTCTATGGCGTCAATCAAACTCAAGTTCAACGTCTGCTGAGCGTACACAACTTACGTAGCGCTCAGTCGGCACTCTGGTGGAATTTACCTATACTCGGATTGCTAAGTTTCAGTACCATCTTCAGTGGATTGGCCATATTCTATTATTATCGTGATTGTGATCCTGTTCTACAAGGACGCATTAAGTCTCGTGATCAACTTATGCCACTCTTTGCTATCGATACGATGGGTAAGTTGGAAGTCAAAGAAATTATATTGAAAGCATATTAATTCATATTCTTACGATAGGTCAATATCCTGGTTTATGTGGACTCTTTGTATCGGGCATCTTCTCGGCCAGTTTATCAACAATCTCCTCAGCTGTCACTTCGCTGTCAGCAGTCACACTAGAGGACTACCTTAAGCCGCTATATAAGGCAATATTCAAGCGAACCTTGATTGATTCAAAGTCAACGCTGCCTACGAAAATCATTGCCTGCATTTATGGTTTACTCTGCATTCTATTGGCTTTTGGGGCTGGTTCACTTGGTGGTGTATTGCAGGCATCGTTGACCATTTTTGGCGTTGTCGGTGGTCCACTGTTGGGCATTTTTACGCTCGGTGTATGCACAATGCGCACAAATCAACGCGGCGTACTGCTCGGCTTTCTGCTTGGACTTGTCTTTTCATTTTGGATAGGTTTTGGTGGCCCTAAGCCGCCACCGACACCACTATCCTTTAGTACTGCAGGCTGTGAAGTATCCAATGTTACACAGGTGGCAGAAGTGGCACTGCAAGTAATCTCTAAACAGCAGCCATTAAATAATACAGTGACGACACATTACTTTTGGCTATATCGTTTATCCTATCTATGGTTCTGTGTACTTGGCTATCTAGTGACTCTGATTGTTGGTTACGGCGGCAGCATATTATTGGCACATTTCAATTTGGCCGACAATTCACAGATTTATTTGGACAAATATCAGAAACATTTGGATTATGATCTATTTGCACCAATTCTATCACGACGCTGGCGACGTGAAAGAGATGAAGAGAAACATGCAGATATTAAACATGATGAATCATTAACAAAGCTAACGCAACCATTAAATGAAGCTATATAAAAATAAGTTAGAAATAATGTCTATATATATTTTTATGCTACTTATAAAACTATGCAGCTGTACCTATAAATTTAAATAACAATGAGACCTTATTGTATACCTATGAGGCGCCGATCAATGTCTTCCATTTTTGCGAAATGCATTCAACTATTAATATAAAATATAGTAGTTAAAATTAATATATTTTAAAACATAAATCATAAAAAAAAAATTGTTAACTAGTAAAATGTTTAGCATATTATAAAATGCTTTATGTACCTCGTAGTCATAAATATTTACAGATTATTATTATTATTTTTATACATGCACAAATTATAATTGCCTCAAAGTAAAAGACAATAAGAATTTTGTGATTGCATTTTGAAGATTGAAAATGTCAACAAATATTGAACATAAATCGGAATGAACAAAGATATCGGATATATTGGATTTTATATAAAGATTATTCAGCCATAATCTTTAGAATAAAATCATGTAGAAAAATTTATACAAACATGTAAAAATTAAGTTTATGTTAACTAAATTGCATATATGTATATATATATATATATATATATGTATATATATATATATATGTATATATAAATATATGTATATATAAATATATGTATATATAAATATATGTATATATAGAAAATCTGTTGAGATATATATAGAATTAGCATTCATTTTTAAGTAAACAGTTTTACAAGTTCTGCATAACAACAAATAATTTATAATGAATGAATCATGAACAATAATTAGTTAAGATTAAGCACAACATGTGAAAAGAAAAAGCCAATCAATATGAATATATACTATATATATATATACTATATATTATAATTGGATGTACTTAAAATATAGTGCAACATTTGCCGAAATATTAAAAATATTGCTGTTGCATTTTGAGGAAATAGTCAAGTGTTTTTTTTTCGGATAACTTTTACTGTTAACGCTAATACAAAATCAAATGGCCATGAAATTAAACAAAATATTTATATATATATATAATAATACTAGCAACTATTGATAAGCTATTGGGCGTATAAGGCGCTGAGTGCCTCACTGGCTTCCCATAATAGATGAATCGACAAAAATTTTACTCAATCGTATAATGAATTTCATAATATGTATATATACACAACACTTAGACATACATCTACACACACAGACACACACACATATATATATATATATATATATATATATCTATTACAGTTCTAACGTCATCACGTTACGCGTCCAAAGTTCATTTTAAATTGCAATCAGCTAAAGGTTAACTATACGAAATTGTCTTGTATGAAAACAAATGAAAATATTTCTATATATATGTATATATATATATAGTATGATACCACTGATATGGTATTAATTGAGCTTGTCTATTTATGTACATATGTATATATGTTCTTAATTTACATGCACATTCATGTCGGTATGTATGTATATACATATGCATGCTATGTGGTGTGATGTGTGGAAAGTTTTGTCTCTTTTCGAAAGTTCAAAGTACCGAAAATTCTTGTCTATCAAGCAAAAGAAGAAACCGCTAAGACAAGAAAGTTTCAATGCTGTTTACACTTGTGATTCTTTTTGGCAGTGTATGCTACGGGTATATTACTTAGTGTTAACTATTTACACATATTTCTAGGTATTACTTAATGAATGAATATTGATCGAAAATCTTTTCGTTGCATGCCAAGACATATTATATATCATATACACATACTGCATGGCCATAACGATGAATACAATTATAAACTGATTTTATTTCTTAAAATCTTAGACCTTATATACATATGTATGTATGTGGCTAACATTTTGGTTCTTATGTGATAAGCGCCATTTATATAGTGTTACATCAACTGAACGCACGTAGTAGTCGTCTCAGTATTCATGCTTGAACACATAATATTATTATTATTTATGTATCATAAAAAATAATACACAAAATTTGCATATAAATAAATGAAAATGTTTATTTCATGGATTTTTTTCTTGTCTAAATTATGTTAGTTTTTTTTTTGCTTTTTGTTAATTTAATTTTTACACGTGCAATTTTGTGCAAAAAAAAAGAGAAAATATGTATAAAATTTGTAGTGCTAATAAAAGCTAGTATTATCTATAGTGGGTCGAATTTTAAAAGTCAGTTTTTGGTTTAAAATCTTGATACTTAATTTCAATTTCATTGTAGGATTTGTAACTGCAAAAAAAAAATTGTCTTTACATCAGGCGTAAAATTGTTTTGGTTTTTTTTTTTAGGGCACGTTCATTGACGATTTATGTCTGTCTGTCTGATGGTATGTATGTATATATATATATTTAGACTTTAGATACAAAGTCTTTTAAAATATCATCAAGTGTTGTATGACATATAGTATAATGTTTTATCCGAAATATAAAACGATTATCTTCCATATATTTGAATATTTTCGACCATTTAACATCATTATTGGCAATACGGATCGTTACTTGTCCACGATGTGCATATCTTTCACTATAAATTAAAGCAAACAGTGAGAGTGACAAAGAGAGAGATGTATATAAATATTACATACGTTACATAACAGTTATGAAAATCAACTTTCATGCGAGACTCCAAGAAATTTAATTGCGGATATAGAAATGCATCGACACTACTTAAACGATAACTAGTTGATGATGTACTACTTTCATGCCTATGAAATCTTGATCCAAATGTTCTTCTTAATGAATTCCTTTTACTATATATATGCGATGGTACTGGTGACATACGTGATGGAATTGTAAATCTTGGTGTTTCCGTTTTTCTTTGCGTTGATGTTGTTGTTAATCCTGCTGTCATTGATGATGATGTTACTACTGTTTGTCTTTTTGTTATTATTGATGATGATTCTGGCATTGATGTAGCACTTTTCTTTTTTTTATGTTTATGTTTCTTTTTCGTTTGTGTTGCCTTTTGATTGAATTCATAGACATCAACGGATGTTACTGAAGTTCGACCATTCGTTATTAAGCTTGATAAACTTATATTTCCTGAAAATAATTAAAAATTAAGTAAAGTTACAGTCGTCGTGTACATCCGACACTTAATCGATCGATATATATTATTTTTAGGACTGTTTTATATTGAAGTCCCCCATCACTCCCTTCAATATAACAAGAGTCTAATGTTTGAGTTATTAGAAGCTTCAAATATTTTTGGGCCGTATTGTGAGCAAATGGGGCGTGGCATTCAAGATTTGAAATAAACTCAAAAAGACGGACGGACATGACCAAATCAATTTCGCTATTGCTCCTGAGCAGGCATATATAGTAGATTCCGCTTATAACCACTTTCAAGGGACATACGGTTTTACGTCATTATACACGGAAGACGCACTAACCGAAAGTAGTTTGTATTAGCAAACTAGTTTTAGTCGCAGTAACCGGACGGACGCTTTAAGCAGAGTCGTTATAACCGGATTCTACTGTACATATATATAATTTGTGTGGTTTGCCACGCCTCATTCTGCCTGCTACGCACATTTGCACAATATTAATATACCCTTTTTTTTTACCCATTTTCAATATCTATAATTTACCTGAAACATTCGAGTCATCATTAAATTCTTCATAATATCTGTAAAATAAATAAATAAATAATTAAAATATTTCAAATGAAAAATCAATGAAATTATTTAAAATTTTATATTTTATACCTTTGCATTTCAAATATTTCAGTATCTGTTGCCAATTGTATTTTTATAGATATTCCATTCTTATAATGATCTAATAAATAATTTACATTTCCGGCAGTATTTAGTTTCCCATTTATCAATATTGCCAAATTTGTACAAAGCTCCGCACATTCCATACCATTGCTTGATGTTATAAGTATGGATCGACCAAATTGTCGAATTTCATTGAGCACCATCCAAATATCATGTGTTGCACATAGATCAATACCAAATGTCGGCTCATCCAAACAAATTAAACTTGGTGCCATTACCGCAATAGCAATATATAATTTTCGTAATGTTCCTTGACTATAATAAATTGTTTTATGATCCAGATAATGGAGTATACCAAAACTTGTGGCTACATGTGCGACAACAGTATTAACATCTTGTTTTTTAATACCTCTGGTTAAACATGTAAATTGAAGTAATTGACGTCCCGTCATATATTCCAAAAAATGCATTTTCTGTTGACAAAAACCAATGGATTTTGAAACTTTTCGCATATGTCTTTTTAAATTATATCCCTTGCAATAGATATCACCCGTTGTTGGCCTTGTAATACCCAAGATCATATTAATGATGCTTGTCTTACCAGAACGACTGGCACCCAATAAACCAAAGCATTGATAGCTATAAAGATATTAGTAGCAAGTATCATAAATCATACTATACTATAGATATTACTATATTTCTACTTACGGCTCAATTGTAAATGATACACAATTAACAGCAGTTTTTTTTGGATATGTTCGTGTTACAGCATCGACAACCAGATCATAGGAAGCAAGTTTAGTTTTTTCTTTCACTATTTGATCGACATGATCACGCATGCCTACAACATTTTCATCCATAAATGGAGATCGACATTTCTCTTTCACTTTTCTATGAAAAATAAATAAAAAAAAAATATATATATAAAATTTGTTTATATCTAATTTGTATAATTTTCAATAAAAAACAAACTTGAATGTTAAATAGATGTTAAATTTTGTAAATATTTCGCATATTAAGATCAAAATAAAATATAATATTGCAGAACTAATCAGATAAATTAATGGCGTCCATTGTGGTGTAACACTGTCATTCATGGCAATTTCTGAATAAATAGAGATAAAAAAATAAATAATTTTATATCTAAAATGTATAGCATATACATATGTATATGGTAAATATTTACCTTTACATAAGCGATTTATTGAAAGTTCAGATTCACATATTCTACTATTATCGCGTGATTTTAATGTCTCGGCAAGACCAGTATATAGCGCATAGTATGGCAAGATCATGAATATCGAATGTAAATAGAAATATACTTTCGATTCTTCATGTAATTGATATCCGAAAAATGCAGCTAATACTGTTAACATAAAATTTATATTAATAATCAAAAAAAATATATATATAAAAAAAAATTTTATACCAATTATAAAATTGATAATTAAATAACAGACGAGTCCCGTTTGTGTCGATTTGAATATGAATGATACTAGATATCCAAATATTAATGCTGATAATCCGAATGCCATAAATAATATACATGTCCATAGTGAAAATTCATGCGATTGTAATATAAGCGCCATCATTAAAATAATTGTTGCAAATATTATATTAACAAAGTCACCCAATATATATGTTAACCAATATGTAAACATACTAATCCCAGACATATACATTTGACGTTTCCAATTTGAAATACGCTCCTTGATCGGTTGCACTATAAATACAACCATAAATATAGATACCCATAGTATAATACTTGTTGCAACTCTTGTTGATGCATAGGAACTTTCTTCCTCTAATAGTAATGCATATTCATCGGCACGGGGTTTATTTGTAATAATAACATCAGTTTTACATATTTGTTGACCAATCGCTCTATATGCTAGACCCAATGATAATGTTGAACCATGGACTAACATTTTATTGAACCAAGCAATTATAGATGCATCACGTATTGATATTCCAGCGACATATGTATGTTCAATACCTTCTTTTTTAATATCCATATATTTCATAATATAATCTTCAAGACGCTCATCCGAATCACGTATTTTGGCGCCCCTTTCCATAACTATGGTTTTATAACGTTCCAAAAGTCCTTCGGCTTCAATTTTAAAGAATTGACTAACAAAATTCTCTTTTCTCATCGATGCAAATACTCGTACAAGTGCCGTCGGATCTGGATATACTCTCCAATCATATAAATAAAATTTCCTTTCACCAAAATATTTACCAACAAATTCCAAAAATATCATATATACACTTATTAGAATTGGTAATATTAATACAGTCATAGCAAATAAATAATGATGACGTAAAAATAGAAATCTCTTTTTCAAAAGTACTCTCCATGCATTGCAACAACGTTTCATTTTACTAGTCTCTCCATCATATTTAGTTTTATGCATCCATTCTATACTTATACAGTAATAACAAGTAAGAAAGTTATAGTCGAGTATGCTCGACTATATAATACTCGGTGCCCAAATCTTTACAAATTTGAGAACGAAACAAGTAAGAAAGCTATAGTCGAGTATGCTCGACTATATAATACTCGGTGCCCAACTTTTTACAAATTTGAGAACGAAACAAGTAAGAAAGCTATAGTCGAGTATACTCGAATATATAATACTCGGTGCCCAACTCTTTACAAGTGTGAAAAAGAAAAAACACTAAGTTATTGTTGCCGTCGTGTATGGGGTGAGAACAGCAGGCAAGCGTACGCTATAGAGACGCCTCTAAACTTTTGGTATTTGAAATATGTATAACTTCCATGTTAATTATCCGATCTGTACAAATTTTCACACAATGTCCAGACAAACATATTCATGTAGCTTGTCCGGGTGTGTGTGTAGTGGAGTATTCAAAATGGTTTTGATCGATTTGTGTAGGTGGTGGGGGGCGTGGCAAAAATCCAAAATAAACTTGATCTGCCTACAAATACTACAAGCACTTTGCAAAAAAAATGAAGTCTCTAGCTCTTATAGTCTCCGAGATCTGTGTGTTCATACGGACGTACAGACGGGCAATCGACTCGGCTATTGATCCTGAGTCAGAATATATATACTTTATGGGTTCGGCAACGCCTCCTTATGGGTGTTACATACATTTGCTGCTGTCACAAAGTCAATATACTCTTAGTACCTAATAGGCAACGAGTATAATTATTAAATAAATTTATATAATTTCATTTAATTAATATTAATACACATACCATAATTTGCATCCATTATTGATTTTCGTACCATTTTATGTGCATCGATCATTAGAAGTGTTTCAATCATTGTTGGTGGCATTATTGTAAAACTAATCACTTGTAATTCCTCTAGTTTTTTTTCAATATTACGAAATTGTGATTGAAATCTATACAGTTCATCAATGGGTAGACGATATATAATTGTTTGTTTTACGATACTCTCAAATTTAATATTTGTTAAAATTGTATTCAAAAAGTTTGTCAAATCATCAATATTACAATTTGGTTGCACTTCAAAGGCCTAGTGTTAAACGTATGTATAGAAAATGTAATATAAGAAAATGATTTCATTGCACTTACTATACCAAAACCAGGACCAAGACTATTTACAATAAATTCAGCTGAACCATAAGCAATTAATTCACCATCAGATAGTATAGCAATACGATCGGCAAACATTTCAGCAGTTTGTATATTTACAGTATTGATAAGTATACAACGTCCAATTTTCTCATTGCGTAATAATTCCCAGACATCACGTCTTGTTTGTTCCACCGTAAAGTTACGATCATCAATAACAACTATCTAATATTATTATCTACAAATATTATATACATATTATAATATTTTCAAATTATTATTACCTTAGATTCAGCACAGAGAGCACAGCATACGGCAACCATATTTCGCATATCCGTACTAAGATCCTGTAATCTTGATGTTTCCACACTTAATAGATTTATTTTTTTTAAATATCTTTCTGCCTCTTCATAGGCCTTGGAACGTGAGTATCCCTTAAGCAAGCAAAAGTATACAATATTCCAAAATGGACTTAACTCTTCATATAAGAAATTTTGATATGGACACATAAACATCGATGTGGGTTCATGATCTATGGTTGACTTAATATTGAAACCATTGATTATGATTTTACCAGAAGTTGGAGCAATCATGCCAGTAATCATTTTACATGCTGCCGATTTACCAGCACCATTATGACCAAGCAGCACCGTTATCTCATTCTCATATATTTTTAAATTTAAATTGCTTACAACTTCAATATGACCAAAGGATTTTGATAGATTTTGGATTTCAATAATTAAATTATTTTCAGGACTAACCCATTGCTCGGCCACAAGACTTTGTTGATCAGTCATTGATTCCTCTTCATCAATATAATCAGTTATATTACGTGGTCTATCCCAGGGACACCAAAATTTTCGTGTAAATGGAAAATACCATTTTTTAGGTATACCATATCGACCTGGATTTATCTGATCAATATACAGGCATAATATCATACGTAATATAGTTGCGATAATCATTATGACAACTGTTGTACCAATACTAACATCATCCTCGGGTCGTCCATAGTGAAACATATTATTAAATTGCACCCCAATGCCACATACCTCAAATCCAAGAATCTGATAAAATATGAATGCCATAGCGCTATTCAAAAAGAATGAGCTAGCAATAATCTTTGGGGGTACCTTATCAATGGGACCAACCAATAGAAAATATGGTAAAAAGCTAAAGATATGTAGTATGGGAATTAATACAATTGCCTTTCTTTTTGTATTTGTAATGGCAGCTGCCAGAAATGTGAGCCATACCAATGAGCACAAATATAAGAGAAATATTACCAATAATGTCCAAAAGTTTGCAAATGGACATAATAAAGATTTCATGATACCTAATATTACCAATGCTGGTATTAAGAATATTATATATGCTGCAATGAACCATGATATCCAATTAATACCTCGCGATACACCTAATATTCGTAGCATTTCTCTAAGTTGTGTTTCCTTTTCCCCAACAATATTCTGTAACACACATACATATATATATATATATATATATTATATATCTGATCTATACATTGCCATGCAACTTACCTGACATACAATTACCGATGGTATCATATAAATAAATGGAAAGAATAATATTAAATGATGATATGGATCAATTAGATTGGTAAAAGATTGATCGGTTTTATCGGGAAACTGCACTAAATGAACCTCGGGTAGACGTGCCGTCTCATTTATAGATGATAACATTGTCTTACTTAGTATATTTTGAATAAAAAGAAATCCTTCCGAATAATAATCATCAACATGTTCATGTTCATGCCTTCGTCGACGAAATGGACGTGTTGACCAAATGCTATCCCGATAACGTAAATGTACTGGAAATCTTAAAGCTATTTTTATTATTGGTGGAAATTTAATAATGTCACTGAGTTCATCTTCAAATTCAATACCAACAAATGCATCATCTTTTTTTAAAGCATCATTCAATTTAGCTGCCGAATCAAATGATTTAGCTTTGCCTTTTTTTATATTTCGTAGCATTTCATCGATAAGCATATCAAGAACATGATTTTTTGGTGAATAATAAATATAACTAATAATTATTATTATATGAGAAATTTAAATATTTGATAAAAATTGATTATTGATTGATTATGTATACATACTCAAGACGGGCTGGTGGTCGTAACTCTAATGGATAAAATTTTTTAGAAGCTACATCTTCAGGTCGCATATTATCTACAAGATTTTGGGCTTGAGAGTATAGAAATATCAATATTGGAGGCAGTATTAATACTGCTGTCGCTATAGGATGGCTTAACTGTACTCGTATGTTCTTCGTTACCAATATTCGCACCCTACTAAAATTATTCAGCGGCTTTACACGGCTGACAAATGACGTTGAAGACATTTTAATTTGTTTTTTTTTTCTTTTTCTTTTTTTTTGATTTTTTTTTTAAGTGTATTTTCTTTTATGCATTTGAAATAAAAAACAAATATTATTTTTGGGCTGCTTAACGAGCTTCAATTGTCATACACACATCAAATATGGGAACATATATCCAATATGTAAATAATATAGAATATATATGTATATTATATATATATATATATCTATCATTCAAATCATGCCTGTCTGAGAAAAAAAAACCTACATAGATTGCAGTTAACGGCACTTTTCGCAAATTTTCACAATTGAACCGTTATTTTGAAGCAACACATATGCAACTCTTTGTTTCCGATAAGCATACCACCATTAATTACAGTAATTATTATAGGCCACTTATTTTTAACCATTATCCACACTTGCACATAAACACAAATTATATTCCAAATTGTTTGGCTTTTTTCTTTTTATGTATTTTTCTTATTGTTTGGATTGATGTTAAAGTAGAAAACCATAAGCAAAAACAACGTCAGCCATTTAACGGGCGGCACGTTGAGCTTACTTCTTCTTGGACACACCGACAGTGCGACCACGACGACCGGTTGTCTTGGTATGTTGGCCACGAACACGGAGACCCCAGTAGTGACGGAGACCGCGATGAGAGCGGATCTTCTTCAAGCGCTCCAAATCATCACGAAGCTTGGAATCCAAATTGGATGAAGTCAACTGCGAGTATTTACCATCAATGATATCCTTCTGTCTGTTAAGGAACCAGTTGGGCACTTTGTACTGCAGAGGGTTGGAGATGATGGTGACAACCTTGTCAACCTGTCAAACAATGAAAAAAAAAAAAAACAAAAATTTAATGTAAACATTGCCAAAGGGAGGTGTAGAATGCTAATTATAAAAATTTATTTACCTCCTCCTCGGTACATTCACCAGCACGCTTAGTAAGATCGACGTCGGCTTTCTTCAGCACAATGTTGGAATAACGGCGACCCACACCTTTAATGGCGGTCATAGCGACGCCAACTTTGCGCTTACCATCGATGTTCGTATTCATGATACGAAGAATGTGTTGGAACTTCTCTGGGATGACGAGCGACTGAAAGATTGAAACGATTTTTTTTTTACAATTCTTCTGAATTTATATATGAGCAAACATCCATCAACAACAATAACAACAAAAGCCGAAATAGCATATTCGCATAAATATTTTTTCGCAATGTATATATATTATTTATTTAACGACACAGTTCGCTTTCTTAGTTCACTCCAAGTCGTTCACAAGATAATTTTGTTTCATTTTGTTGATTTTGTTGTATGATTTATGGAATATTTATAGATTTCTATATAGACGCACCATTTTGCCCTGTTTAAGCGACAAATATTCAGCCGAAAAAGAAAGCGGATGTGCTTGTTCTTTCTACATTTTGACATTGACATTTCGAAAACCAGTGTTGCAAAACGCTTCAAATTACTACAGGTGTTGTAAATGTACAATAAATGGCAGCTCTGTATACATTGTAGCCCTTTATGGCAAGTGGCAACATTATTAAAGTGCCGTTAAAGATGAGCTCAAACGGAGATAAGCAAGGTAATTATTAAATTCAATTGAAAACATATTTAATAATTTTTTTAAACCCATTTAAGCACTTGCCTGTGTTGCTCAAGATGATACTGCTTCCCTACGCATTCTTGGCATAAAGGCACAAAAACGTCAATATAACTTGGAGCAGCTTGATTCATACGGTAATACAGCTTTGCTTAAAGCTTGTTACTTGGGTAGAGTTGCTTGTGCTCGTATGTTGTTGGACTATGGAGCTGATATTTACGCGATCAACTATTGTGGACAGAACGCTTTAACATTAGCCACGTATGCTGGTAGCTTACCATTAGTTATAGAATTATTGAGACGTCGCAGATACCATGACTTTAATCTTTCATCTCTTATGCCTGCAATTTGTGTGGCAACGCTACAGCGCCACAAGGAAATTGAGGATTACTTTTTTGGTCTAGATCCAAGAGCTGCTCAAGATTTACAAACAGTGCATGGTAACCACACAAACTCAACAAGTGTCTACAGATTTACAATTTTAATAATTTCAGGTCATGGAGTAAACGACTTACGCTTGATGATAAATGCAACATCGAAACATTAATGCTGAATTTTTGATATTTATACAATGCAATTATATTAAATAAAATTTAAATCGTTGAAAATAATTTTTCTGCTACTAGGGCTACATACACATTTAAATAGTAGCAACACTTCGTTTCTGTTTTCTGGCAACGCTTGTAATTTGCGCCAATTTTCCAGCTGTAGCTCGCGCCAAAAACGCTAGTTTTGCCGCCGACAAAGGCAAAATCTGCATTAATTCACTGTCAGCCAAGGCACGCAGTAGCACGCGAGGCGTTCATTTATATTATTGCAAATATTTATATATATATATATACAGTTTAATAAATTAAACAGCAAATATGTTTGAGGCACGACTTGGACAAGCAACTATATTAAAGAAAATCCTAGATGCAATCAAAGATTTGCTAAATGAAGGCACCTTCGATTGCAGCGATTCGGGCATACAGGTATGTAATTAATATAATTCACATTAACATTCAATGATCAAAGTAAAAACTAAATATTTATTCATTTACAGCTGCAAGCCATGGACAACTCTCACGTATCGTTGGTATCGTTAACTCTAAGATCCGATGGCTTTGACAAATTCCGTTGTGATCGTAATCTATCGATGGGCATGAATTTGGGCAGCATGGCTAAGATATTAAAGTGTGCCAACAATGAAGATAATGTTACAATGAAAGCCCAAGATAATGCTGATACAGTTACTATTATGTTTGAATCCGCTAATCAAGAGAAAGTCTCCGACTATGAGATGAAACTCATGAATCTGGATCAGGAACATTTGGGCATCCCAGAAACAGATTACTCATGTGTAGTACGTATGCCAGCAATGGAATTTGCACGCATTTGCCGTGATTTGGCGCAATTTAGTGAATCTGTTGTCATTTGCTGTACAAAAGAAGGTGTAAAATTCTCAGCAAGTGGCGATGTTGGTACTGCCAATATTAAATTGGCACAAACTGGATCCGTTGATAAAGAGGAGGAATCTGTCATTATTGATATGCAAGAGCCTGTTACACTTACATTTGCCTGTCGGTACCTGAATGCCTTCACAAAGGCAACACCATTATCCACACAAGTTCAGCTATCGATGTGTGCTAATGTCCCACTTGTTGTTGAATATGCCATCAAGGATTTAGGTCATATACGCTACTATTTGGCGCCAAAGATTGAAGATAATGAGACATGAATGATGTATCTCTGTTTCTCTATATCTCTTTATATCAATTTTGTATTCATTAGCTACCACATAATTCTTCTACCTAGCCAGCATACCCTACCACATACCACATTCTAATTATTAAGTTTTACAAAAAACGCAGCATTTTTTTTGAACAATAAAATGAAATGAAATTTATCATAAAACAAAAACAAATTTCTTTTTTTTATTTTAGATGGCAATAACCATTTAATAACATAGTAAAAACACACACTGGGAGAATATATAATATTGTATAGATTGGTTAATATAAAGGAGTTTAAAAACAATTGTGAAAAATATAAAAATTCGAAAGGTTTTTGGGGTTTATAAAATATAAATAAGCCTCCATATAATGTTGAGATTGCTGTAGCGGGCTGAACTTAACAATTAAATACATTTTTCTGTGTATATATTGTATAAGTATAAATATAAATTAATTTTAAGTACTCGTATTATCATTTTGTTCATTTTTCTTGTTTAACAGCCACAGATTCGAGCATTGTGAGTACATAACAATTTTTATATATAAATACAGATATTGTGTGCTATATATTTCTTCTTTTTTTTTTTGAGTACCTCAATTATTGAGCTTATGTTTTTTTTTTTATATATATTATAGAGCGTAGTATACGCTCTCAATACTTTAACGATTGGCATGATTAATGTATCGATGATGTAGAAGTAGAAGCTATTGCCTAACTATATACTATACTATATAAATATATAGATATAGTATATATAATATATATATAAATATATATAGCTGTCATTACAAAACATATATAAAGCTTAGCTAACAGTGTTATTCGTCGTTATACATATATATAAATATATAAAAAAAAACTGCATATAAAAATGTTTCAAATGCAAAACAGAAATAAAAAGCAAGAAATGTGCCGACAATATGAACAACAATAAGTTGTTCTTGCCCTATAACAAAAATTGTGTATAATATCGAATATATATATCTATAAATCTCTATAAAGATCATTGTGTTCATATTGTTCTTAAGGCGCTGAAGATGTAGCTGAGCTCGATGTCTCATCGTAGCCGTCGTTGCTATCATCGTTGTTATCTATTGTTGTCTCCTGCAACAGAGCCTTCAATGACTTGATGCAGTGCTTTGATCCATCCAAGGCTTCATTTGAAAGCTATATATATATATATATATTCAAATTGATTAATTAAATATTATGTAAATTCTCATATAGCTGCCTATAGTTACCATCGTAAAATTAAGAAAACCATGTGGTAGTCCTTCAAGTATTTCAAGTTGTACTTGTCGTCCTAGTCGCTTTAATTTCTTGGCAAGCATAACACAATCATCTAGGCAAGGATCCATATTAAGTGTCTAAATAAGAAAATTTTATAAAATATTATATATGTATATAGAATTTTGTTCTTAACATTCTATCAAAACTTACAAGTATTTTGGTCTCCGGCAACTGTTGCAGCCATTCGTCACTGGCCCAATAGGGCGATAGAAATGGATCTTTGGGCACATCAAAGGCAAACTCTTCGCTTGGACTACGTGCTATTAATGCATCCATATTACGTACATCCTGTTGACCAAATGCTGGTGTACCACCTTTTATTTCATACGATTGTGTGCATCGATTAATTATATTATTAACAGCTTCCTGTAGCCGACCCGGCAATGTATCTATTGCAATTATATCGCGACCTGTTTCAACAAGAATATTTTCCTCAGAGCTACTCTTGAGATGTCCATTTGCTATTGGTCCTGGCTCGACAGCATTATCTTCTGTAGCCTCCATTGTAGCCGTATCAATGAGATATTTGTCCAGAAAATTATCAATATAAGCAGCAGATGTTGAATCCTTGGGTATATCAGCGGATATTTCCACTGGATAATGTTCTATAGGCTGTGAATCATCCTCAAAGGAGACACAAGAACTATTATCGCTACCCTCGGACATCATGGGCAGATCTGTGCGTTCAACTGTTTGACTATGATAGGAGGCACTAGCAAAAGTATCGCTACTCTCATCATCATCGGATGCATTCAATGGATCCAATGGTGTCAATGGCGGCGTCCTTGCCGTCGAGGTACGTCGACTGGAACTGATGCTCAATGCTGATTTCTCGGCTGCCTGTGCGTTGCGTATTTGCTCAATTTGTTCTACATTTTTGGCATTCTCCTGCAGCATTTCTGGTGTGGGCGCTGCATAGGCGCGTAGGCAACGCATCATGAAACCAAAAGGTAACAATGGATCCATTAGGCACAATAAACGCGCCGGACTAGGCACAAAGCTAACCAGTGTTGGGCAATAGGCCAAAAATAAACCATCGGGTATACGGACACCCTGCTCAATGCATTTGAGCGCCAAGCCAATGGAAAGATTCGCACCAGCCGAATCACCAGCACAAATTATACGTTCAGCTGTTGTTCCCAAATGTTGTGCATTGTTAATGAGCCAAGCGTAGGCATAGAATACTTCCTGTAATGCACGTGGAAATGGTGCCTCTGGTGCCAGGCTATAATCCACTGAGAGTATAGGCACATCCAATGCTACAGCCCAATCACGTAAATATAGTTCATGGGATTTCGATGATTGTGCCACAAAACCTCCGCCATGGCAATGAAATAGTATAGACTTAGATGGCGCTGCCGGTCGCCGCCAGCCACGATAGCGTCCCTCACCAATCATGCCAATGCGTCGCTTAGCACTTAACAAACGCACCGAGACTGGCAAACCAGGTCCAAGATGTGCACTGGGCACAGGAATGTCGACAAATTCAATTTCACTGTTACCATTACGTGCTGGCATTTTTAATGGTTCTGCTGGCAATTCAATGCAACGATTCACCTTAATAGCACTGCCAACAATGCTGGGCAATTTAAGCATTAGCTCGGATTCAGCTAGAAACCAAAATGATTTACAAAAATCTATTTTAGCATTTTGTGAAATGTTAACAATGCGTCGTGCTCTTAATTCGGGATTCATAAGATATTTGCCACTGGACCAAAGACTACGCGTTGTCTTCAATAAGGCACTGCTACCGTTATCCGCCTGTGAGTAATACGTCTCCGAGTAGCTGGCCATGCCAATGCCCAGAAAACGTAATACACCACGTATAGAATCGCCATACTGAAATCCCAGACAGCGTCCATAGAAGCAATATTGATTGATGGTATCCCCAAGTTCAAAAAGCTGCTCGGCAGTATGTCGACCACATGCAAATAGATCACCACTGGTCTTTGCCGACCATTGACGGAGTATTAGCAAATATTGCAAGCAGGTGCACAGGGAACAGAGCAGCTGGGAGCATGCCTCAACTTCTTTCATATAAAATTTTTTGCGAAAGAAGAGTGTTGCTCGTGTATCCATTAGCTGTTGGCATATGTGACGTCCATGGGTGATGCATGCATTGGTCACATAAATGAAACTACGATAACCATTGCCCGGCACACTGGGATCAAAGTCATATTCGTGTGCAAAAGTATCAATTTGCAATACCAAACGATTGGCGAGTACTATAAAATCCTGCCAAGCAATGTGTGCGGCATGCAAACGTTGTCCATATTCTGTATGATCCTTGGCAAAATATGCGGCATGTTCCTGGCATTCATTGTATAATTTGTGATAGGCGGGCTGCAAGTCGGCGGGTATTGTTATGGGCGTGGCTGGTGTTATTGCCTTTTCTTTGACCTGATCGGTTGCTGTTGCTGTCGTCGTCGTATTTGTTGTTGTCATCTGCGTCAATTTGAGATTATCCTCAAAGTGAGCAGTAGCCTTTGTTGTGGGGCAAATGTCAAAGTCACCTGTCGCCGTTGCCGTTATCATTGCAGAAGCTGATTAAAACAAAATGATTAATTTCAACAAATTTTCTTATTTTCGCTTAAAATTGGCGCACAGTTTCTTAGTCAGAGTATTGTATGTTAATTTTATATGGCGCTTTAATAATAAAATATCACCAACAATTTATTTATATTTTTGGTTACATTTTTTTTTGTTTTATTGTTTTAAATTAAAATAAGTATGATTCAATGATTGCATTGAATCATTAAAGTTTTTTGTTTAGTTTCTGCATTTTTCAGTAATTAACGGTACTTAAAATCACAACAACAACAACATGAACTACAATGTACTTTCACTTTACAAACTACGCACTGCGACATATGAAATATTAAAGCTCTGTTTATACTTTTTTGACAGTCTAATTAATATAATTCATCACTTACAAATTTAATTCTTGTCGAAGCAAAATTATTTCATTGTTAAACCAATGAGTTGCAACTAAAAATTAACATTATTAATAAAAGTTCGCAATAAACAGCCGTGGAAAATACAAACTATTATGATTGCCAAACAGTGTTGGTAAACAACAAAATGTTGATAAAGAACAAGTTCTTTTTCGAATAAGAAAGCTTTTTATAAAATTTAGAAAATTACTTTGACTGTACATAAAAACACAATAAATAAATTTAGTATAATATAAATAAATAAATAACTATTTAAAAAAAATGCTATTTTACTACAGTCAGTTATTAATTGTAAAAATTGCTATTTTGGCTATATTTCCCTAATAGCGGCAAACAGCTGAAAGGCAACAGCTGTTTGCAACAAAGTTGAGAAACATACTGCAAGCAGTTATAGTGTTGCAGAACGGAAGCATGTAATTATCGTTGTGTTGTGTTTTTTTTATGACTTCTATTTCAACATTTCAAAACAAAGAAATTCATTTTAGTTGCAAGTCACTGAACTTCAGTGTATTTCGTTCTTCATAATGGCAACTTGTCTCTAAAAACGTAAGGGAAAATAAAAATGTTGCTGAAAATACGACATGCACTGCTTGAAGTGACCAATCAACAATCAGCTAAGCAGTCCATCAAGCAGTCTGCAATTATAATAAACAATGAAATAATTATTAGCTCTGCCAGCATATTACAACCTTATATACGTTCAGCTGAAGATAATGGCGATAAAATCATACAAAAATTGCAACAATGCAAACTGGTTGATGCACAACATGAAAATTGTGAAGAAAATCAACTATTACGTTCACTAAATTATCTTGTGACCTTTGATCGCCAGCGTCGCCCGTTAACGGATCGCAGTGCACAACAAAATTCGGCACAAAGCATACCACCACATATTTTAAGCCGCTATACGGCACAACCATTGTATGTTTTTAGTGCAGCAGAAGTATCACGAAATCTGCACAAGATATTAATGTATGCTGATACGGATGCGCAGAATGTATTGCTATCCAGTTTTGTGGTGCTCACAATGCGTGCGCTAAAGGAGCGTGAATCCTTCAAACGTTTTCTACAACATATTGCAAGCTATTTGCGATATTTACAGCCTATACATACACTTGATGATGTTTTGGTTATGTGTTCACCTTTTGGTCTAGAGAATTTCTACAAGACCATCAGCATTGGCAAAGTGTCCAATGTGATGGGTAATTCCCTCTTTGGTTTATCAAATGCATTACCCTTGGGCTGTGAGGGATCAGCAGTATTTAATAACAAGCTGTAAGTGTAAATATTATAAATATTAAACATTTTTAAACATGTTTATTACAGTCGTTTAATAGGAATTATCATCTGTACATCATTCCAACGGGGACAGGAAAATGTAAATTTAACTTTAGCTGCCAATTTTGGTTATTTATTACTTGACTTTATGGAACAGTTGGGCACGCCCATTGCAACAATAAATCTTAACCGGGAACCATCCAATTTTGCATGTAGGCAAAAGAAACAAAATTCAAGTATAATAATTAATTATATTAAAAATTATTTAATTTCTTAAAGGGGAACGAACCATTGCAGTCATTGAGTCTGCTGGACAACAAGGCACCGGAACATTTATTAAAGTGCATAATAAACGTTTCATACTAACCTGTGCGCATGTTGTTGGACAGGTAATAATGCTCTGAATTTTTCAATTGCCTAAATGTTGTATATAAAAATTCATTTTTTTTTTATAGCCAAATTCTCGTGTACTTTGTCGTGGAATCGATAGAGAATTCGAATCGGATGTAATTTGGAGTAATCCTGATGAGCATCGTCCCTATGATTTGGCATTGCTTACGGCACCCGAAGATGTACCCGAAAATCATTGTGTACGCTTAGCACGTAATCGTGCCACCTTAGGACAAACTGTTTACAATGCCGGCTTTCCATATTATGTGAATTTTAATTTTAAATATGATTTCAATCCATCAATATTCCAGGGTCGCATTATTAAATGTGATCAGGGTGCCATCATGTCTGATGGCAGTGTACAAGCAGGACAAAGTGGTGGTCCAATGTTTGATCAAAATGGCAATATCCTTGGTGTTTGTGTATCCAATATAAAATTTGATGATGTTGTTTATCCCAATATAAATACAGCTATACCGACATTTGATATACGGCAAACATTACAGGAATTTGCAAGAACTAGTGGTATGTAATAAATGTTAAATATTATTGGTACGTAAATGTATATATATATATATATTTCTCTTTAATAGATATAAAGGTGCTAAGTAATCTAGTGGCAAGCCAGGATATACGTCGTGTCTGGTCACTGGAAATGCCACACATACAGCAACAAAGCAAACTTTAAGTGTAACTAAACATTTCCAATACATTTAACACAGCTATTCATATGTTATTATGTATTTTATGTGGAAACATAAATACTAAACCTCTAAATATTACAATAAAAATAAAAAAAAAATTTATGTATATATTATATATAACTAATTCTTGTCCAAGCAATCATTAACATGACTTTGTAGTACGGTCAAAGCGGCAAATGATTTTGAACAGATGGGACAAAGGTATACAGCATCTGAAGTTTTAGCCGCAGCGCCAGTTGGATCCAAAACCTAAATGAAAACATAATTAATAAAATAAATTAATTGAAATATAATACAATTTTTATAACATACTCTGATGGGTCGCTGATCATCTCGTAGACTATTTCTGGCATTTATCGTTAACGGTATAGCGTTAGTCTTGCCATTCTTTTGTGCAGTATCAAGTGCTTCAATTAGCTCATGATTTCGCCTTTGTAAGGCACGTAAATCCAATAGATATTGCTCCTTTTCACCAGCATTCTTTTCACGATCAGCACGTTCCATTGCGAAATCCCTTTGATAAATTTCTATTTGTGTGTTCAAATGTGCAATTTGATCATCTTTTTGTTTATCCTTTGCCTTTAATTGATTGACATCGGCACGCGTTGCATTTAGTAATTCCTTTGCACTTGTTAAATTCACTTTTAAACAATCAATTTCTTCGATATATGCTTTTTTCTATGGTTAAAATATAAAAAAAAAAGAAATGATTACGTTAATTTATTAGATTTTATGTAAATTGATTTTTTTTACTAACCATTTCACTAATTTCAAGATTTTCAGCCAAAAGTCCTGATAATTGACGCTGCAATTCTTTAACTTCACGTTCATGATCTTCATGTTTTACATAATTAATTTCTGCCTTTTCTTTCTCTGTTACATAGTCAAAATCCTTCTGTAAATAAATAAAGAAAAATAAGAGTTGCATTTTTAATTTTTGTATTTTTTTTTTAGATTAGACAAAATAAAATTGAAACGCAAATAAAAGCATTTGCTCCACTTGTAGACTATGAAACGATTTCAATCTAAGATAAGATATTGCACTAATTTTTTCGACTAGTATAATATTGATTATCAAATGTGTTACGACTTTTGTTTGACTTACCATCTGATACTTTTGCAATTTATCAATTTCCACTCGCATATTGCTTATAAGTGCTGATTTCTCCGATACACTTTGTAGGAGATCATTATGTTCCTTTTGTCGTATATCTTCTACAACCCGAATTTGCTCCAAATTACTTTGAATTTCTAATTTAAGTTTTTGATTTTCTTCGTTTAATTTTTCTATTTGCATTTGAAATTCTTCCAATTGTATCTTGTAATTTTTTTCACGTTCATCGGTTTCTTTACGCCATTGCTGGGTAATTGCATAATATCCTTGCATTGTATGATTCACTTTCTCCAAAGTTTCTACATAAAAAAAAAAAACAAATATTCGATATTCATATAAAATAAGTAAGAAAGCGCTACAGTCAAGTATGCTCAACTATATGATACCCGGTACACAGAAAAATTGAAAATTGCATTGCTTCCATGATCATATCCTGTGCGTATCTGGGTACCAGGTATAATAATTAACAATAAAAATTAATTGATGCCTTACAAAATATGCATATGACGCGTACATAATGTAATGTGAAAAGATTACTCAAAATGTAATATAAAAAAAGAACAACAAATCTGCTGTAATTTACGCTGTCCGCTTCCATATGGAATTTGTAATCGAATAAAACTTTTTAGTGCTAAACTAAAACAGATTTAAACCTTTAGTATAGCACAAAGTGAATAACACAGTTTCACATACGTTTCAAGGCCACATAATCAGTCATCATTGCTTGCAATTTGACAACATCCTCAGCACAAGCTTGCATCGAACAAAGACTCGGAAATTGAGAGTATACGCTATTCTGTATTTAGGAAAAAAAAAGAATTATTATTAAATATAGTCTATATATGTGTTTGTACTATTTTAATTACTTTTAACACATCAGCATTTACGTCACCCAATATAAAACTGGCCGCCAATGAATTTTTCTCTGATGGCAAAGTTGTTGGTAGGCTTCCTTCATTACTTTTGGCCAATTCGACATTGTTACTCAATTGACTCAAACTGGATGACAGTTTTTCTGGATCTGGCTTTAATTCTGGTTCTGGTTCTGGTTGCAGCTCATTTTTGTTTTCTTCCTCAGATTTAGTTATAATTTCTTCCGGTTCGAGTGCATCGTGTAATAAAGAATTTCCATGATAGTTTATAGAAGGCACAGGTGAACTGCCCAAAATAACAAATGAATCTTCTTCGTTCATCGTAATGCGACTGAAAAGGTAGTGTTGGCAACTTGAAAAGAAATAAAATTTATGTATGTATACGCATAAGAATTCTGATTATGGAGGGAGTTCCCCGAATTCATAAAGCTTAACATTTTTGCATTTTTAAGATATAATCAATATATTTTTAACTTAGCGACACATATTGCTATTACAGAAATGACCTGTGCGCTCAAATTAGTGCTTGTATGTATATAGGCTATAATGTATATGTATTTTATCTTTTGATTTTATTTAATGATTCATTGCCCAAAGTGTGATTTCTTGGCTTCCCCGTTTGCTGTGTCATTTCTTGTTTTCATTAAAAACGCACATACGTTATTTGATTTACAAACCTTATCAGTGTATTTAGCACTTATATTTCGATAATGTTGTAGTTTCTATTTATTTATTTTCTGCTTTTGTATTAATTCAAATTATATATTTTTATTATTGTGCATTTTGTGATCGCTTTTAGTAAGTGTAGCCAGACCGACAATACACAACAGCTGATCGGATTGTGTGACCAGATTTCAAGTAAGAAACAAATAAAAAAAAAGCGAAAGATTGAAATTTATCAACACTGTTCAGGTTGCCGGACGCCGGGCTTTTGAAAAAATACTGTTGCCTCTCAATTAAATAATAAAATAATTAAAATAAAATAAAAATAAAATAATTAAAATTAAAAAAAATAATTACTTGAATATTTACAGTGATAATTCTTTTATTTTGGCAATTGAAATAATGAGAAACCAGATTTACCAGTTATTTCGAAAATTACATGAAATTGTAATTTCCAAAATATTATTCTAATTATTTACCTTTCACCATTGACAGTTGTACAATGATAATCGATAAGCAATCCGACTAATAACCGGACTTGCAAAATTTATTGCACATTTCAATTGTTCGTTTAAAAAAAAATCACACACTTTTTTTTTTTTTAATATGGGTTAATGAGGCATTCGCATGTGGATTTTTTTTTGAATATTTTTATTTTGGTATTTTCGACAAAGAACTTGATTCCGTTGTACACATGTAAACAGTTTAAGCTGAATTGCTTTGTTATCGGCATTTTTATAGCTTTAATAAATACTGTTGTACATATGTATGTACACACATACGTGAATTTATATACATATGTACATACATACATACTGTGCCAATAATTTAGTTCACCACTGTATGTTCATGCAAATGCCGTCAAATAAATAAAAAGAAAGAAAAAAAGATGTGTGAAATAAATTGAGTAAAACAAAGAAAAGATTTTGTTCAACAGCATCTAAGATGCATGTTTACTCTTGTTAGCAATTCAGAAACATGAAAATAAATTAATAACAATAACAAAATGATGAAAAATAAAATAAAAATAGAAACTTTTATTTTGCATGAATTTGTAATTTTTGTTTCAATTTAACTTACAACTACTGCACACGAAAAATAAATAAAATTATAGAATTATAGAAAACTTAAACATTTGTTTAAATTCAATTGTACAAATATATATAAAATATACAAAATTCATTTAAAACTCAAGTGCATCGAAAGCATTTACATTTACACACACACGATTACAATTACAACAAAGATTCCACATGCACGACACAAATACAAATAGATGTACATATGTATGTAGTATATATATCACATTCAAATCTCTCAGATACACCCGATACACTCGACCAGTTAAACATACATACATACATACATATGTATGTATGTATGGTATATACTTAAAGCTACGCTAGAA
Organism: Zaprionus obscuricornis; assembly: GCA_037044475.1. Taxonomy (NCBI): domain Eukaryota; kingdom Metazoa; phylum Arthropoda; class Insecta; order Diptera; family Drosophilidae; genus Zaprionus; species Zaprionus obscuricornis. Next base: position 5,207 of record JBAMBR010006586.1, on the reverse strand, counting down.
ACTAGTAAAAATCATTCCACGGGGCAAGGAACATGCTCGACAGCTATTTACGCCTGCGTCTTGCCGTAATAGTACCCAGTACTAATGAGTGACTGCATCTGTGACTGTGACTGTGACAACGGTTGTGTCTGACGGAACTGACGTCGCACTTGTTGTGGATGTGGCGGTTGCAGCTCTCTCTGCAGAGCAATGGCCGCATAGTGTTGCTGCTTGAGTGCACTAATTGTGGCTATCTTGCGATGTCTATTTGGACGTGGTACATTGGCACTGTGTGCCAAGCGATATGTTTCCAAATCATCATCACGTGGCAGTGGGCGATTTTTATCCTCTTCGACAGGTGTGCCATCGGTTCGTAGACGAACAACTAATGGACCACTGAGATAACTTTGTGGCGGCTCAGCAGTTAAGGCAGCGGCAACGGGAAGTTCACTTGACTGATGCTGATGATCGCTTGAGCTTTGATCACTGCCATAACCATAGGCCATATCCATGTCCATGGCATATTTATGTTTCTGTTCGCTGCTACCAAAAATTGGATTCTGCTGTTGATGTGGATGTTGCTGCTGTGATGGCTGCTGTTGATGGGTAAGTATGATGAGTGATGAGGCTGGTGGAGTGGGTAGCGTCTGTGGCTTCCGTGTGGTTATCAACGTAGCACTGGGATGTTCCCGCATAATCGATGACCAGACTACGGAAAGAAATAAGATAAATATATTGAAATCACGTACATGTACACGTACACTCTTTATCGTTTATCGCTCTAGAATGAAAAACACGTTCATACACATGTTTGTATGTGTGTGTGTGTGTATGACTGTGTTTCTGCGTGAGCATGGAATTTTAGCGTTAATTGCAATTTGTTATCTTATGCGGAAATTGACACTGAATTCCCACGCTATATGTAATCATATTGAATCTGATCTCATTAATATGTAATATATATGCTCTACATACTTAGCTCATTGGCATCACGCTGATATGGATCAAGTGCCTCGAGTTGTGCATCAGAGAATGATTGCAATTTCTCATAGCCATAACCCAGCAAATTGTGCTTGCATTGGTTCACTGGTAAACCGCCACCTACCGTTGACTTGCAGTGCACGCTAACAAGCTGAGCGAACGTTGAGTATAGGTACGACATCTGTGGGGAAGAGGAGAAGAAGAAATTGAAGATATGTAGAGAGACAAAACATTTGGCAATAATGTGAGTGTGAGTGTGAGTAAGACGAAGACTGGCGGGCAGCAGTGCGTGAGAGAGTGATACGCTCATATATGAAATGCATTTCAAAAGCATTTCAGCGTTGAGCAATCACCGTTTCTGAGCTATAGTCAAATGCGCTTGCATGTGTATGTGTATGTGTATGTGTGTGTGTGTGTATGAGTAAGGGTTGGGTCCACAGCTGTGCTCTAGTTTACGGTTCAGCAGCCAAAGTGGCGCATGCTCTCTGCTCTCTATCTCTTTCTAGCTACAACAAGTATTTTCTATTTTGTATTTTACAATTTTTTTTTTTCTATTCTTTGCACGCAACGAAGCGTTGAATGGACTTTTAATTGCAGAATATTCTGTGAGACGGCATGACACATTGTGATATCAAGATTGGAATTTCGTAGCATATGGTGACGTGACGTAAAGCTTGTCGCGACTATCAATAATAAGTGCTAATTGAACAGAATCCTCATGTTAATTAATTGTAGAAACTCAAAAATCCGGCATTTCAAATCCAGTTTAAAGCAAAAAAACAAAATAAACAAAATGAAAAAAAAGAAAGTGAAAAGAATTCTGCATGCATATTTGTATACATACACTGAGAGAAATGATTAGAGCTATACAATTATTATTTTTTATTTATTTTATTTATTATTTAACTGATTTTATTTATTTTACTTATTATTTCAGCTCAATGTTTAATTCTTGCACCTTGAGCTGCTTTCAATCAAAAAAACCAAAAAGTTTTAATTTGCATTTGGTCTCGAATTGGAGTACAACTTGGATATTATATGCATTTATGTACTTCTTGGCTTCGTCGCAGAGTTTTACAATTTAACGCTGTTTGCATAATGATATACACGTTGGCTCAAATTTCAAATTACCGTTAAACCCACAAAAGCAGCAACAGCAACAGCAATAATAACAACAACAATAGCAATATCAGCAGCAGCAGTAACAGCAACACAAAGGCAGCAACAAAGGCAACAACCTGTAGCGAATATGTTTATTGACCACAAAACGTGGGCAAACTGTAAAATGCAATTTGAGACAAATATGCTTTTTGTTTAGTCCAAACTATATGTATATATGTATTTATGCATATATGTGTGGGTGTGTCTCTGTCTCTTTTACTGTGTGTGTGCATGTGTGCAACGAAAATTACTCAATTTAACAGGCACAAAATTATACAAAATATATATATATATATATATATATATATATATATATATATATAAGTAAAACATTCCAAAATAAATGATACGTGTTTAGGCTTTGGGCCTTAAATACAAAACATCAGCAAATTCCATATTAAATGTCTTAACTGATTTATTTAACATTTTTTTTTGCTGTTGTTGTTGTTTTTTGTTATTATTATTGTTTATTTTATTGTGCTCCAGCCCCTGACACAATTAAATAATTAAACAGAAATCGAGCAAAAAAAAGGTATATAATAAAAAAATAAAAATAAAAAAAACTTACAGGATTTACAAAAAATTTGTGGCAATAAAATAAGTAAAATAAAAATAAAGAAATAAAAAATAAGGCGGGTGCTGTCAAAGTCAGATGCATGATATAAATGCGAGTACAACTCATATATATATATATATATATATATATATATATATATACGTATATAAATATAGTATATGGTGATTTCAACATTATTAATGCCGGCAAATACTTAAGATCGCACTTACTGATCCATCTGGCAGGTAATAATTTATAAGCAACTGGCAAAATGATTAACAAGCCAAGCATCAATTGCAATTAATTGAGAGAAAAAAAATAATAAAAATAAAAAAAAACAATTACAAATTTACATTCGTATAAATATGGAAAGCTGAGAAATGTGCAAAAATAAAACAACTAAAAAAAAAAACAAAAAAAAACAAATCTCAATAACAAACAACTTGAAAACTCGATAATTCACATGTAGAATCGTACTTGGCCTAAAGTCGTAACCTCTATAAGTTATTATGCATCTGCCATTGACAGCACCCGCCTAAAAATAACAAATCTGTATTTTGATTTTACACATTTCATATGCCACAAATTTCATTTGTAGCAATCACTGTAAGTTTTTTTATCTAATTTTTATTTTAAAAAAATCTCCCATTTTTTCTCGATTTCATGTTTAATTATTTAATTGTGTCAGGGGCTGGAGCACAATAAAATAAACAATAATAATAACAAAAAACAACAACAACAGCAAAAAAATGTTAAATAAATCAGCTTTAATATGGAATTCTGCCTGATGTTTAGTATTTTTAAGGCCCAAAGCCTAAACACGTATCATTTATTTTGGAATGTTTTACTTATATATATATATATATATCTATATATATATATATATATATATTTTGTATAATTTTGTGCCTGTTAAATTGAGTAATTTTCGTTGCACACATGCACACACACAGTAAAAGAGACAGAGACACACCCACACATATATGCATAAATACATATATACATACATATGTATGAACATATGCGAGTTTGGACTAAACAAAAAGCATATTTGTCTCAAATTGCATTTTACAGTTTGCCCACGTTTTGTGGTCAATAAACATATTCGCTACAGGTTGTTGCCTTTGTTGCTGCCTTTGTGTTGCTGTTACTGCTGCTGCTGATATTGCTATTGTTGTTGTTATTATTGCTGTTGCTGTTGCTGCTTTTGTGGGTTTAACGGTAATTTGAAATTTGAGCCAACGTGTATATCATTATGCAAACAGCGTTAAATTGTAAAACTCTGCGACGAAGCCAAGAAGTACATAAATGCATATAATATCCAAGTTGTACTCCAATTCGAGACCAAATGCAAATTAAAACTTTTTGGTTTTTTTGATTGAAAGCAGCTCAAGGTGCAAGAATTAAACATTGAGCTGAAATAATAAGTAAAATAAATAAAATCAGTTAAATAATAAATAAAATAAATAAAAAATAATAATTGTATAGCTCTAATCATTTCTCTCAGTGTATGTATACAAATATGCATGCAGAATTCTTTTCACTTTCTTTTTTTTCATTTTGTTTATTTTTTTTTTTGCTTTAAACTGGATTTGAAATGCCGGATTTTTGAGTTTCTACAATTAATTAACATGAGGATTCTGTTCAATTAGCACTTATTATTGATAGTCGCGACAAGCTTTACGTCACGTCACCATATGCTACGAAATTCCAATCTTGATATCACAATGTGTCATGCCGTCTCACAGAATATTCTGCAATTAAAAGTCCATTCAACGCTTCGTTGCGTGCAAAGAATAGAAAAAAAAAAATTGTAAAATACAAAATAGAAAATACTTGTTGTAGCTAGAAAGAGATAGAGAGCAGAGAGCATGCGCCACTTTGGCTGCTGAACCGTAAACTAGAGCACAGCTGTGGACCCAACCCTTACTCATACACACACACACACATACACATACACATACACATGCAAGCGCATTTGACTATAGCTCAGAAACGGTGATTGCTCAACGCTGAAATGCTTTTGAAATGCATTTCATATATGAGCGTATCACTCTCTCACGCACTGCTGCCCGCCAGTCTTCGTCTTACTCACACTCACACTCACATTATTGCCAAATGTTTTGTCTCTCTACATATCTTCAATTTCTTCTTCTCCTCTTCCCCACAGATGTCGTACCTATACTCAACGTTCGCTCAGCTTGTTAGCGTGCACTGCAAGTCAACGGTAGGTGGCGGTTTACCAGTGAACCAATGCAAGCAAATTTGCTGGGTTATGGCTATGAGAAATTGCAATCATTCTCTGATGCACAACTCGAGGCACTTGATCCATATCAGCGTGATGCCAATGAGCTAAGTATGTAGAGCATATATATTACATATTAATCAGATCAGATTCAATATGATTACATATAGCGTGGGAATTCAGTGTCAATTTCCGCATAAGATAACAAATTGCAATTAACGCTAAAATTCCATGCTCACGCAGAAACACAGTCATACACACACACACACATACAAACATGTGTAT
>JBAMBR010006583.1:0-26467 GCA_037044475.1 Zaprionus obscuricornis | reverse complement strand
CGATATCTGCAGCATCAGCTGACGGCATTTCACAGAAAAAAAAAAAAAACAGCAAAATTGAAAGCTTCACCTTTGCGTATATGTATATATATATATATTGACGATGCATTGTTGATTAGTCGAAGTCCAAAAAAGAAGCATACAAAATTGCCATAACGAAAATTCGAAATATTTGGGTTAGTTAAGTCGCCAGAGTCACGCAGCCTTTAGCTTCCATTTTTTTTTATTTCTCTGTCTCTTCTTTTGCCTTTTTTTTTATACATGCTTAAACTGATCAACAGAAGATCTCAACTAAGTTGTCAATCAGTTTGCAACTGCTGCGTGGCAGTACGTGGCAACAACGTGGCATTGCGTGAAAATATCGCAATGTCATTATTTGTGAGAACCAATACCTATAAAAAAAATAAAAAAATAAATAAATAAATAAAATAAAATTTGTATATCACGCTGCCTTGATTCTTAGTCGCAAAAATCGACAACTCATTACTTCACAAAATTCCGCTGTGCGTCTCTTTGCCTTACCTTACGTTGCGTCGCGTCGCATCGCATCAAGCAATCAATCAATCAAACAATCGAACAAATCAAACACACATCGCATGTCTCTCTTCAAAAACTCCACTGACCGAGTTGACTCGCTCGAGACTCACTCACGAAACGGATTCAAAGGCACAGCGCAATAGCAAAACCATAAAATTAAATTAAATAAAAAACAAGTTCAGTTTTCGGCTTACAATGGCGCACATATCGCCCCGTACATATATGACAGATCATCGACAATCGATCCGTCGATCTGTCGATCTGTCGTGTCGTACCGTAGCCCATATACAATTGTATTTCTTCTATTTCTTTGCTGTTGCTGTTGTGCACTTGAATTGTTGCTTTTACTATAAGTGTGAGTGTGAGTATAAATATGAGTGCGTGTATGAGTATATGAGTATATGAGTGTGAGTAGTTGAGTGTAACGTTCATTGGTTTCTTTTTCGTTTCATGATTCAAGTGCACAAATGCGTGTAGTTTGTGAGTACACAAATAAAGGTTAATGAGCTTTTTCTCACCTCTTGTTTTCTTCTTTCTTTCTTTCTTTTTTTTTTCTCATTCCTTCAATTATTTTTATTTATTTTTATAATTTTTTTCCAACAATTTATTTTTTTTATTGCTTATTGAAGTGAAATGTAATGAGCTGGTAATATCAATAATTGGGTTCAATTTTTGGGTATAAAGATTTTATGTTTATTTTTACTGTAAGAAAACTTGAAATTGTATTTAGAAAATTATTTTGATATTTATTATTTTAGTTTTCATTTTTCTATATTTTGTATTTTATTAAAATTTAAAAATTAATTTTTTAAAATTATACATTTTTTTTTTATTTTTTTTTATTTTTATTTTCAAATAATTTAATTTTTACACTTACTATTTTATTTTATTTTAATTTATTTATTTAAAAAAAATTTTTATAGCAAACATCTATAAAAAAAATTTTTATAATTATTTTAAAATATTTTCATAATTTTTATTATTTTTTTTTTATATTTTATAAAATGTAAAAAAAAAAGTTTTAATGCTTACAATTTATTTTATTTTATTTTAATTTATTTATTTAAAAACATTTTTTAATGCAAATATTTATAAAAAAAAACTTTGTATAATTTTTTTTAAATATTTTCATATTTTTTTTTTTTTCATATTTAATAAAATTTAAAAAAAAAGTTTTAATGCTTTCAATTTATAAAATCTTAGAATATTCTATATAAATTCTTTAGTGATATTTTCATTTGCATTATTCGTCTGCTCAATTTATGCATCATCTCATCATAATCAAGTACATAAGATTCTAAAGCTGATTCTGATGCTGATTCTGATTTAGCTACGCACTTGCAATATTTTCTTTCTGCAGAAAACTTTGCCCTTTAACACAAGCTGTTGCTGTATTGCTGTATGCGGCATGCTGCATGCTGCATGCTGCATGATGCGTTCTACGCTTAATGTTTGTGTGCTGCAATTAAATTCGTATTCTCTTACAATTGAGGCGTTCAAGTGGAACTTCCACGAATAACATGGATATGGATACTACGCTGACAAGCAGATTGAGATGCAGCTGCAATGAGTGCAAAAGAGCCATAATGTGTGTGTGTGTGTGTGTGAGAGAGAGAGAGAGATAGATGCTTCCACACACACACACACCTAACACTATACATGGAATCTCATCGTGTGGTTTGGGTCTAGGCCAAGTTGTTATTATAGGCTCTGGTCCCGAGTAAATACTTATAACACTTGCCTATCCTACACTCCGTTGCCCTCTCATCATGCCAACACTTTGTGTGTTTATGTTGTTGTTGTTATTCTACTTCTTCTTGTTCTTGTTGTTGTAGCTTTATCAATGGGCAAGCGTAGCGCACGCAGCGGCGTCTGAAGCACCTTCATATCAAAATAATCAAAATTTTGATTGAGTGCAGTTAGTGCTGTGTCTGTGTTTACACTGAGGGAAGCACATACAAATGTGAGAGTGAGAGCGAAAGGGGAAGGGGCGCTGGAAACAGATCGTTTCATTGCCTAAGCATATTTGCTGTGACTCTAGAGAGTTTTTTTTTTTTTTGTGTCCAATCACGTTGTTGATATTGATAATGACATTGATGGCATCGAGTTCGACTGAGTGACTATGTGACTCTTCTCGTATATTCAACGATCATTCGATCTTTCGATCTTTGAGTGCGAATGCAGTCGATTGTTTGCGCGGATTTTGATTTAGTTTTTTTTCTCTCTCTCTCTCTCTCTCTGTCTCTCCCTTTCTGTTTACAGCTAAAGGGAAACGAAACTCGTAGTGACTGAAGTTTAAGGCCTGTCAATCCAATGAAATCCGGCACAGTTCGATGGAAATCATATTGAATATCGAATATTGAATATTGAGATCCCTCAGCACTCAGTCTACATCTGTGTCTACATATGCGTCTCTGTCTGTGTCTGGTTACTATTGCTGTTCAACTTGAATGATGATATTGACATTATCGAGAGACACTTTAAATTGTACTACACACATTTCATGTAAATGATAATGCGACCAGATCTTAGTGTAGATCTCAGTCTTCACAGCAGAGGACAGACATAACATATAGGAAACTATAATAAGATTACAATACATTGTAATTGTTTTTGCTGATGTTACTGTTACTTCTCAACTCTATGTGTGGATGAATATCTTTTCAAATTGTTTATTGTCGCTTTGCTCTCACAGTCATCAAAACATGTTTCAGTTTCAGTTTTAGCTACAAATTCAACATCGTCTTGGACTATGACTTCAACTTCAACTTCTCCTTTGACTTTACTTGTTTTCAATTGTTTTGATTGATGCGCTGCACTTGACAGATAAGCAGCAACAGAAGATATTCGACTTGACTCTAAAGTGGTGAAAGCAAGTGGAAATTTATTAGTAATACTTGTATTTGTACTTGTACTTATAATAATTGTTATATACTCATACACATAATCATACTCATATACTCAGAGTGTATGAGTTCTTGCAGTTTATGTGCTTCGTTTCACATGAAATAGATAATTTAATGCAAGTTCGAGCACATTTGATTTACAGCTCTAAGATTATGAGTTGCAAGTGCTTTGAGATTGTTCAACTGATTGTTAATTAATATTAGATACAATTTTTAATGCTCTCTTTCTCTCTCTCTCTCTCTCTCTCTCTCTCTGTCTCTCTTTGCTTATTGGATATACTCAAGGGCGGGTATTTTTAGTTTGTGTAATTACGTAGAAAACAGGATAAAAGAACATCAGGAAATAATAAATAAAATATTATTTGTATATCTTTGTATATAGAAAATATAGAAGATATTTAAAATATAGAAAATGTAGGAGATATATTATGAAATTATATGAAAAATATATAAAAAATAGAAGATATTAAAACATAAAAGAAATAAAAGATATACAAAATATAGAAAATATAAAAAAAATAAAAAATATAAAAAATTTAAAAAATATAAAAAATATAAAAATTATAAAAAATATAAAAAATATAAAAAATATTAAAAATATTAAAAATATTAAAAATATTAAAAATATTAAAAATATTAAAAATATTAAAAATGTAAAAAATATAAAAAATATTATAAATATAAAAAATATAAAAAATATAAAAAATATAAAAAATATTAAAAATATTAAAAATATTAAAAATATTAAAAATATTAAAAATATTAAAAATATTAAAAATATTAAAAATATTAAAAATATTAAAAATATTAAAAATATTAAAAATATTAAAAATATTAAAAATATTAAAAATATTAAAAATATTAAAAATATTAAAAATATTAAAAATATTAAAAATATTAAAAATATTAAAAATATTAAAAATATTAAAAATATTAAAAATATTAAAAATATTAAAAATATTAAAAATATTAAAAATATTAAAAATATTAAAAATATTAAAAATATTAAAAATATTAAAAATATTAAAAATATTAAAAATATTAAAAATATTAAAAATATTAAAAATATTAAAAATATTAAAAATATTAAAAATATTAAAAATATTAAAAATATTAAAAATATTAAAAATATTAAAAATATTAAAAATATTAAAAATATTAAAAATATTAAAATATTAAAAATATTAAAAATATTAAAAATATTAAAAATATTAAAAATATTAAAAATATTAAAAATATTAAAAATATTAAAAATATTAAAAATATTAAAAATATTAAAAATATTAAAAATATTAAAAATATTAAAAATATTAAAAATATTAAAAATATTAAAAATATTAAAAATATTAAAAATATTAAAAATATTAAAAATATTAAAAATATTAAAAATATTAAAAATATTAAAAATATTAAAATTATTAAAAATATTAAAAATATTAAAAATATTAAAAATATTAAAAATATTAAAAATATTAAAAATATTAAAAATATTAAAAATATTAAAAATATTAAAAATATTAAAAATATTAAAAATATTAAAAATATTAAAAATATTAAAAATATTAAAAATATTAAAAATATTAAAAATATTAAAAATATTAAAAATATTAAAAATATTAAAAATATTAAAAATATTAAAAATATTAAAAATATTAAAAATATTAAAAATATTAAAAATATTAAAAATATTAAAAATATTAAAATTATTAAAAAAAATATTAAAAATATAAAAAATATAAAAAATATAAAAAAATTTAAAAAATATAGAAAATTTGAAAAATATTGAAAACTCAAAATCTCAATTTCTCTATATACATTAAATTTGATATATATATTTCCCTCAGTTTTATATATAATTGTATTTCGAATTATAGTTGCCACTATACATAGTATAGTATATGCCAGCACATTAATCATTTTCAAGTTCAATAATTAAATCAATTTCCATTTCAAATCTTTATCGATAGAAAATGATGACCTATTTTAACTGAGTTTTCAACTCTCTTTACTTGGAATTCACCCTGAAAAATAGCATAAATGTATGTGTGGAATTTGTGTTATTAATTTGCTTTAAAGATTTGCAAAAATTTAATGACATAGTGAGATTTGAGTATGGCAACAATCGTTTGCAATTAAATGTGCCCCGCAAAAACAAAACAACAACAACAACAAACAAAAAAAACAATTTGCCGCTGACACGGACAATTGTCATTGCACACAATTCGATGTGTAATTCATCAAAAACCATTTGCTAGACGACAGCGCGGGGCAGCAGATGAAAGTGCGAGAGAGAGAGAGAGAGAGAGAAATGTTCTTTGTTTTTGGCACATGGCCCGAATTGATGTTGATGTCAACTGCAACGTGACTTTTGGAAATGGAAGAACGGGAGAACAGGAAACTTGGAACTTGAAATTGTTGGAACTCTTTGCGGTTCTTTCTTTGATTGGCAATTTTTCAAAAATCGTCAACGAGTCAGAGTAACAGAATGCACACAGTGAGAGCGAGAGAAAGAGAGACAGAGAGAGAAAGAGAGACAGTAAATGAGTGAGTGAGATAGAATAAAAAAGAAAACTGGTACTTTGTAAGCTACTTGGGATCAGGTCAAGGCAATGCTCGCTGTTGCTCTTGCTCTAGCTCGTTTTGGTTATTTATAATTCGACGCGATTGATTGATGGAATCGCCGCAAAGTCGGTGACATTTGGCAGTGTGCGCAAAAATAAATAGCCGCCTCGAAGCATCGAATCACGAAAGCATTGACAGCTGATTGCGAAAGTCCATTAGCCAAAAAAAAAATACATATATATATATATATATATATATATATATAAAGATGCAGAAAGTGGTCGGAATGGGGATTGCGTTGTGCCGTCATCGATGAGGTGCCACACAGCCCATGTAATACCAGAGGCAACAATAACAGGAAACAACAGTCAGAGCTCAATGTTGACTCAGGGTTGGCAGACTGCATGCTGCATTTGGGGGTTTGGCTACAGCAGCCTCAGTCTCAGCTACGGCTCTGACATCTGCTTCTGATAACTCTGGAAACTGGCAACTGGCAACTGGCAACTCGCATCTCACATCACAAGTGCAGTCAATCAAGTGTATAAAATTTGATAATTTCACAAAAATCACAAAACAGAAAAAAAGAAAGAAAGAAAGAGAAGCAAAAGCAAAAATAACAAGTAACATTTAGGTTTTGGGCTGCAGTATTCACAGTATAAATACGCATATTCACAGAGTACTCAAAGCACAATTCGCAGCCTTCTGCTTTGGACAGTGCTATGAGCAGTGGTATAGGCTTTGGTCTATGGAATTATTTACGGAAATATGAGAAATAATAGAAATGAAAGTGAAAGAGAGATTGAGAGACAGGGAGTTGAAGAAAGAGATGCAAGCAGTAGAAATGCATTCAATGCAATGCTTAGAGTTTCCCTAGACTACCTCAGACTCAGCTTAAAGTAAATCATACAGTTAATCATCAGATTCATCATTATCATCATCATTATTATAAACATTGCAGTGACGTCAACTTGCAGACAAGTCAAATGCAAGCAGAATGACGTCAATTTGTTCATTCATTCGATTCGTGCATTTCACTTGCAGTTGAATTTCATTTTCAGTACAAAATTCATATTTGCCTTTTTTTTTTTTCTTTCATTTTTTTGTCTAACACAAAGTCAGGAAAATCCAGCTAAACTCTGTCGACTTCCGACTAACAGCCACTATCCGAAAAAGTAGCAGGTCGTTTTGGGCAATTTATGCAACATGAAATATTCATCAGATCAGAGTAGTCTCTTCTCTCTCTCTCTCTCTCTCACACTCTCATTTTTTTTTTTTTGCTGGTTTTCAGTTAACAAGTTGATGATGATATGCAAGCGAAATATATCTATGCATTTTATTTTTTTTTTTTTTTCCTGAGAATATTTCTCGAAATCAAAGCAACAGGCAACTGACTAGAAAAAAAAATGCAGCTTTGATAACAGGTTTACATTCGCATGGCATCTTCGTCGTGTTGTTTCGTGTCGTGTCGTGTCGATTTGAGTTTAGCTGAGCTGAGTATAGTGTAAAGTATTTTTAGCACTCGTATCTGAGGAACCGTCAATATTGTGACATGACATGATTTGTTTGATGCAAAGTCTCCACAGCAACAGTAACAGCAACAGCAACAGCTCCACAGCTCATCTGCCTCTCAGCTGTGTTAAAGCCCAACCCAAAACGCCAAAAGCATTGCATGATGATCGGCAATAAATTGATGACCTGCCCATCTGTCACGAGCATGGTTTAAGGGCAACAAATATTATACAGGGGGTGTCAAGGGGTGTCTTTACAAATGTCCACTGAGTCAGCTAAAAGCAGTTCTTCACAGATTTTAGTTACTATAAAGCACCTGGTCGATACACTCACTCAGAATATACGCTGAACAGTGGAAATATTTGATATTGTCAGACATTTAATTACATGTTCATAGAAAACGCATCACATCATAGCGTAGCGCATCACATCGGATGTATCGGATATATGAGCTAGAAAAAGTTGAGAGCAAAAAAAAAAAAAATTACTATAACTTTAACAGCTAATAAATACAAGAAAAATACTAGTTAAAAAAAAAAAAATACAAAATATTATGCATTTTTACACTGACAGAAAAATTTGGCTAAAAAATGGAAAATTTATTAATATTGTTTTATAAGTTTAGAAATAATTGTTAAAAAAAATATTAAAAAATAAAATGAAAATTTTTTAATTAATTTAATTTAATTTTAGAAATAATTGTTAAAAAAAATATTAAAAAAATAAAATGAAAATTTTTTAATTAATTTAATTTAATTTTATTAATAATTGTTAAAAAAAATGTTAAAAAATAAAATGAAAATTTTTTAATTAATTTAATTTAAATTTAGAAATAATTGTTAAAAAAATATGAAAAAATAAAATGAAAATTTTTTAATTAATTTAATTTAATTTTAGAAATAATTGTTAAAAAAATATTAAAAAATCAAAACAAAATGCAAATTTTTTAATTAATTTAATTTAATTTTAGAAATAATTGTTAAAAAAAATATTAAAAAATAAAATGCAAATTTTTTAATTAATTTAATTTAATTTTAGAAATAATTGTTAAAAAAAATATTAAAAAATAAAATGAAAATTTTTTAATATTTTCAAGAAGTGTTTTTTTTTTGACATTAAAACATTAAAAACGAGAAAGTAAAATTAACTTCAGCGGGTCGAAGATTTTATACTTTATTTTCGAACGTTTGTTCCTATGGCAGCTATATAAGTGGTCCGATCCGGCCGGGAGTATGTGTAACAAGTTTAACTGAGATTTCATTTCAAGTTTCATGCTGCAAGAATATAAAATGCTGTTAACAAAAAATATTCAAAAAAAATTTTATAAAAAAATTTAAAAAGTTTTGAATTTAAAAAAAAAAATATTTTTACTTTTTTAATAAGTTTTTAAATTTAAAAATAATTTTTTTTCACTTTTATTATTTTTTATAATTGTTTATTTTTATTATTTTTAATTTTAATTTTAAAAAGAGCTAAAAATCAGCCTAAAAATACAAAAATTAAATAAATCATATAAAAATGTGAGTAGAAGTAACATGATGATTATGCTCAGTGTATATGGCAAGCTGTAATTGCAACTGAAGACATTGAGTGTCGAGGCGAACACACGCAGCTGACATTTACGAGCATCAACAGCAGGGCCATGAACTGATGCTAGAGGATGCTGAATGTTGAATGCTCAATGGTGATAGGTGAATGTTGGATGGAGTATAGAAGTGTAAGCTAAGGGTAAGGGAAAAGGGAAAAGAGAAAGGGGAGCAATACAGAGAGAAGAATTGCTTCTGCTTGTTGTCTCTCTGGTTGTCCCAGTGACATGAACACACTCGGACAATGGCAGTTAATGGTCATGCTGGTGAACAGTGTCCACCAAAAAATAAAACCAACTCACGAGCGCTACATAAATTTCAAAAACTAGCCAGAACACATTGGACATTGGACATGAGACATGGGACATGGGACATGGGACATACCATACATACATACATACATAGATAGAACCTCAGAGTGGACATACAGTTATTTTTTTTTTTTTTTGTGGGGGTAGCGAATGCTGAAGGGATGCTTTCCCTTCATATGCCACACACATTTCACGCAGTGACGACATGAATCCGCCAACATAAACACTCGTCCAGGACGAGTATATACAAACGGATAGACAGACAAACGGATAGACAAATAGAGAGCTGTGAGTGTTAAGAGGAAAGTGGAAAGAAGAGAGTTAGAAAATATTAGAGCTGCTGAAAAAACATGGCCAAAAGGGCAACAGCAGGCAGCAACGGCAGCCGAAACAACAAAAATGTTTAGTGGGTGCGTGAACAAATGCAACAGTAACAACAACAATATGGGAATAGAATGCGGCACCTAACATAGCAGTAGTATGCCAGAGGATGCGCTAGTCAAGGCAGGCAGGCAACCTCCTCGTCATGCTGCAACTCGCCATGATATGGCATTCAGTAGCACTCACATGTCACACATGGTGGGCCCAACCGACCAACCGACCAACAGACCAACCGTCCGAGCAGGACAATAACAGGACCTACTAGTCTCCTTCTCTCTCTCTCTCTCTCTATGTCTCTTTCTCTGTGTATGTGTATGTGATTGTGTGTATGCAAGGGGAGCACTCAGTGGTCCGGCGTGCAGCCGTGGCCAAATTGGTTGATAGCTTGAAAAACTGTTTTTGCACAGCTCCGTCAAATTGCATTTTGTGTGACAGACCGCAAAATGCATCATCACCAACATGAGCGATGACTGTTGTTGTTGCTGTTGTTATTGTTGCTGTTACTGTTACGTTGATGTTTATATTTGAGAGCAGTCTTCTACCCATTACCCTACACACACTCTCTCATCTCTCTCTCTCTCTCTCGCTCTTGTTACATTGCCCCTTGTAGCATTGTCCAGTAATTTACGAGCTTTTTTCGGTTAACGCATGTGTTGGTTGCATGCTGTCGCAATATTACAGTGCGTTTAGTATGTGTGTTTACACATTGGGTTAGAAATCGCTGGTCCTTGGGAAAGTGTTTTGAGGTTGTAAAGTTTTCAATGCTGCCTCTCTCGCTCTCTCTCTATATGAGTGTGATTGTTGCACAGTGTGTTGAAATTAAGCGAAACATTATTAAAAATTTTTAATGTAATTAAAAAATTATTTTTTATATTTAAATTTATATAAATATTCTTATTTTTTCTTATTTGTTGTTTTATTTGTTGTCTTTGTCTTTAATTTTTCTATATGAAAAATATTATTATTATTATTATTATTGCATGTTAATTAATAAATATTTTTTTTGCGATTTGCAATATTTTTGTAATTTTGTAATAATTTGAATTCATTTATTTAACATACATAAATATTTGTATAAATATATTTTATAAATATTTAATAAATTTTAAAAATATTTTTTTTTATTATGTTTTATACATTATGTAAATTATTTAATTTTTCTTAAAATTATTATTATTTTATATAAGAATTAAAATTTATTTTATTTTATTTTTTTTTTTTTTAGCTTATTAATTATAATAAATAATTTAATATCTCTAAAATCATTTCAGTTCTGAACGAACTATAATTATCTTCGGGAATTTCTTGACAGTTAATATAAATTATATTTTTTGTTGGCATGAATAATCAATTTGTGACACTGTGCACGCGCAACAAACAACTTCATTCAGTTCGCATTAATGCAGCGTGAATTAAGTGTCAAGGACATTTTTTGGTTGCATGCAGTTTGCTGGTGACGACGCAACATGTTTCAGTCAGATGTTTTTGGTCCTTACTCGTAACGCTTCCCTCACTTTCTCTACATGTCTCTCCCTTCGCCATTGCAGAAATTCATGTCCTTGCTTGTGCGGCCAAGTGAGGTTATGTTGTCATACGAACGCTTGTCTCTCTGTGTTTGTTTCTGTGTGTTTGTGTGTTGCTGCCCGAAAATGCGTTGCAACATTCAAGTAAGTGACGTAAATGCATCACGAACATAACGCACAAACAAACAGACAGACAGACAGACAGATACAGCCGCAGCACAGAGAGAGGCGTGGAGTAAATCATCATGGTTTTGCAGGAAAAGGACATGCTGGAGGCAAGGCATCAGGCAGCATCAGGCAACATCAGCCAGCAGTTATGCCTGTCAAGATGAATGCCATATCATCGCACCGAAAATGGTGTCAAAACGTCAGCAGCGAGGCCCAGCAACTGCCCAACGAACCTTTATGCCAATCCAACATACATCACCCGGCTCCCCATCCCCATACTATCGTGCAAACTCCTTTCCCTAGCATATGCAGTACATATAGTTACTGTTACGACTGACGCCTCGTGTTTGTTATCCGGGTGAATTATGAGTTGTGCAGGACGCAGAACGCACGCCTGTCGTCATGCCCCATACGTCTCTCATATGCCTGCTACTACCACTATTTCTCAACTGTGCATGCCATGTAATCCGTCACATGGTAAATGTGACCAGAAGCAGAAGCAGAACTGCAGCAACAGAATGAAGAGTGGCCAGAACCAGAGACAGAAGCAGCATACATAGCCAGAACCACGTCGGCCTCACAGTTTATGCGAAAAACTCGTAAAAGTACCAACAATTTATCCCTCAATGACCGCAGTTAAATTAAATGCTAATCGAAGACATTAACAATGCAGGACAGGACAGAACAGAACAGGACTCGACACGCATGCAAGCAAGTACTGAAAGCATATACACAACGTATGTTGAATGTTGCATCAGGATCAGGATTGAGGTTAATTTCAAATGGAAGTTAATGAAAACGAGCAGTGAAAATTGAGTTGTACAGATGTAAAGATTGTCGCAAATATTCTCCAAAAGTTGCAGGATATATAAAAACGTTTTTAAATATTCCTCAATTACAGCAGATAGAAAGAAAGCATAGGGAAAATTCATATTGCCATAGATCAGCACTGATTAAAGTCGAAATTTTAGTTGAAAGTAAATGAAGAATTTTGGAAAATGTTTCAAAGCTCATTAAGTAAATGTTTTCAAAGTGAAATCGAACTATTGCATAATATGTCTGTCTTACTTTTTTTTTGATAGATTAAAGACTTGCTACTACAACAAAGCAAGGCAACAATTTAGCAATAGCTTTGGTTTTTTTTTCTTTTTTTTTGGCTACTGTTTGAAAAAAAGCAGCTGGCTGCATGATGTAAAATACAGTCGTGATTTTCGCCGCTTTTGACATTCCAATTACCCAACGATAATAGTAACAGCAACAATTGCTAAGAGGTAACAATAACAACAACAACAACAACAATAATAATAGGCGTAGGCAGTGTCGAGTCTCGTCGCGTCGCGTCGCGTCGGGTCGCTTGATTACCACCGACAATATCACGTTTATGGGGGCCCCCTGGGGTTAATTGTATCACAGTCTAGAGTCTAGAGCTTGAGCCCAGCACTCGATTAAGTGATCAATGTTACTCCCTCTCCCTCTCTCTCTCTCTCTCTCTCTCTCTGTCTCTTACTTGCATTGCTTGATGGACATATTAAACGCATATTTAGATCAAAATAGCGGAAAATTTGTTTTTTTTTTCATATGATTTATGATCGCATTTAGCAATAAATCAAAGCAACAGTTAAGAAAGAGACAACAGCAGCTGCGTGTGAAAGAGAGAAAGAGTATATTTTTTTAAGCGCCAAATTGTTAACTGCTTTACACTTGGCAGCAAGTGTCAGACGGCATTAGAATTTCTCCTCATCCAAAAAAAAAAAAAAATATTTCGGACTTTTTTTGGTTTTACGAGTAATTTGATGCTGATGCGGTAGCTGATCGTTGTCGTTGTCTGATCGGACAATGTGAAATTTTCAGTAGCATATAAATTCCATGTCGCTAATCGCAAATTAATAAATGTCAGCAAATGTTACACTCTATATCTCTTTCTCCCTTACCCTTAGTTAGCTGTAGCTTCCGCGCTTCACTTTATAGTCAACAAAAATTTTTGTTTATCGCTTTACGCTTTTGTTATTCTTTCTCTTTTGGTTTGAGGCAACTATTTTTGTTGCACACCTTTTGGCTTTTTGGCTTTTGGCTTCTGGCTTCTGGCCGTACGGCAAGTCTCTCGATTCCAACTTTGATTGGGTGTCGTCTGAGTTCAGTTTGGCGTGAAATGTCCGAGGGAATTACTTGAGCCGTTGTCACACTTGATGAACGAGCAGTAAATTGTGGCATGTGGCTCTGTCTGTGTCTCCATCTCTGGCTGTGGCTTTGCCTCTGGCTGTGGCTTTGCCTCTGGCTGTGGCTTTGACTTTCGCTTTGTATATATCAAGTTTCAACTCTTTATATATATATATATGTATATATATTTTTTTTTGTGCAATACTCGTTGTAGCATCATGCAGTACATAATGTGCAGCTGCGACAGAAGAACATAAAGAATTTTCAGATTTATTTATTTATTTATTTTTTTTTTTGAGCTAGACAAAAATTAAAGTTCAATTATTTCACATTGAAATAAACATGAAATAAAATAAAATATTTAAATTGCAGCTTGAAATTTGTCTGGTTGCCATAAATAGCAGCTGGCAATAGGCAATCAATAGGCAAATTAAATATCGAGTGGCAATAAATATTCAATCGCAAACAAATTGCAAACATTATAAAATTACCAAGAGTTTAACGTGTGATTCATGATAAAAATTGACAAAGATAAACACGTTCAATCATGCCAACTGATTGACGAGCCAACACACAGACAGAGATATAGACAAAGAGAAACAGAGAGAGAGAGAGAGAGAGAGTGAGAGAGTTGGAGTCTAAGTTGACTACAAAAAGCGACGTACAGATCAATTGAACAAGCTTTGAAAACATTGTGAATTTGATGGAAGGTAAAAGACAAGAGACGAAAGCCTAAAGCAGATGAACAGCTTGTTGATGATGTTGATGATGATGATGATAATGATGATAAGTGCGTTGAATGTATGGCGAGCCCACAGGGCGTATGCGTTCTTTTGCTCCTTATTTGATTGATTGATGACGCATCGAGAGCGTCGTAATTCATGTTGAGAACCAAACAATTTGCGTCCTGTCTGTCTTTCAGCCAACTGCTGTTGCTGTCGTCCCCATCGCAAGGTGAGACAATAAAATGCCAAACGGTTTTTCATCTCTGCTGTTTGCTGCTTGCTGTGTGCGGCTTGTTCTCAGTCAACGCGTCGTTGTGCCAGCAGAAAACTGTGAGAGGCCTATACGCCTATAATGTTCTACACCACCTACATGTTGCCCCAGACAGCCTTTTGCTAACACACACACACAGATGTATAGCGTATGTGTGTGTGTGTGTGTGTGTGTGTGGCAGACAGACTCAAGTGAGACTAGGGCAAGGCCGCAGCAAAATCGAGGAATTAAATTCGCATGCTATGCCGTGTGGCAGCAGGCAGCAGGCAAAGACTAGAGACACAACAGTTGCCGAAGCAGCAGTTTGAGGAGAGGGAGGGGGTTAAGCTTGATGGCAAAGGCCACGCAAAAAGAGACAAAGGCAAAGAAAAGAAAAAAAAAATAAAAAAAAAAGTTCAGAAAAAATTGTTTTTCTAGCTTTTCGTTTCGGTTTCAGTTTCAGTTTCCTTTTTGGCGAAAAACCCGAAAATAGCGAGCGATTTTTTTCACGTTTTAATGTTGCCGTTCTAGCAAATATTCTCCCGATTTACCCCAACTCCAATACACACACACACACACAATCACATTTCCTAGCTATCCCTACTCACACACACACACACACTTAGCCTCAATGCTTTCATGTGCGTGTAGGGAGGCAGGCAGCAAAAGTGAAAGAGAGAGAGAGAGAGAGAGAGAGTGTGTGTGTGTATTTTGAGACTGGGAACTGCCAAGCGTCTGCCTGCCGTCTGCTCGCCACCCTCTCTACTCCCTCCAGTATATTCTTCTCTCTCTCTCTCTCTCTCCATCTCTCTCACTCCTCAGCGCCCTCTTTGGTTGTTCCATTCATCGAACCGATGGCAACTTGTTGATTTTGTGTAAATTTCACATGCAAAAACCAAACCAATTTCGCCCTTCATTTGCGGGCGCCAGTTGCCCGCCGCCAGTTGCCAGTTGCCAGTTTTGCCGGTCGACAGCCAGTTTTTCCCCTATATATACATATATATTTTTCCTCAATTTTTCTCTCTGTTTTCTTTTTTTTTTTTGCGCTGTTCCTACTCCTTGCCCCACCATTCGTTGTGTTTGTTTTGTGTCCTTTACGTATTTTTCTTTTTTTTTTTCTTTTCCTGCTTTTCCTTTCTCATTTTTACACCAAACTAGGCTGACGGCGAGCATAGCGAATGAGAGAGAAATCAATAATCGATTCCCTTGTATAATGTCTGCCTTTAAAGTATTTTTGCGAATTTTTGCTTTATGTGCGTATTAAAGAGTTCATTGAGGGGTTAAAGGTTACGACTGTTACTGTTATGCTGCCAAGCAAATTTATTACTGTTTGTAAGAATTTAATGCTGCTCGCATTTGATTGCATGTGTATGTAAATATTATGCGATTTATTGAATATTTTTATTCATTCTATTTTCTATTTATTATTTTATGTATTTTATTTGATTCCTAAATTTATTATTTTATTTTTATTATTTTATTTAAATTTAGTAAATTTAAATTTATATTCAAAATTAAATTACATATGTTTTACTTAATATTTATAAATTTATTTAACATTATTTTATTTTTTCAATTTTCAATAATAAAATAAAATTGTAATTAAAATTAAATGAAGCATAATAAAATTTCTGTAAATAAAAATATTTAATAAATAAAAAACAAAATATTATTAATAAATACAAAAAATATTTAATTATTTAATATTATAATAAATAAATTAGTAGCAGTAGTCACTGTAAGTTCGCACTCTACAACTGTCAGTAGTCAACTGACCCGCGGTGCGCTGATGCATTTCTATTTATACAACTTTGACGCTCTGCACGCTAACATTTCTCTGCTCATTGATCGTTAAGCTCTCTTTCTCTTTCTGACTCTGTCTCTGTTGATATGCAGCGGCGGTCGAGTGAAAGAGGAAGCACAGCTGCGGACGGCTGCGCTCACGATTGAAAGAAGAAGCACAGCTGTGGACGGCTGCGCTCACGATTGAAAGAAGAAGCACTGCTGCGTAAGGTCAGTTCAAAGTTAAGCAATGTGTGTGTGAAGCTGCTGTGTATTGTGTGAGAGCTCTAACATGAATGAAAGAATGAGAGAGCATGAGTACAAGTGCAAGCAATATTAGAGTGACAAAATTATGAAAATATTAACAAATAATTAGCGCTAGCTTTAAACTTCCCCGATTACCAGACGTCATAAATATTTTTTATAAATTTGCAGAGACTAAATATATAATTTTATTACTATAAATTAAGTAATAAATATTTTATAAACATTTTATTCTCTCATCTGAATATAATTCTCTTGTTGCCTAAGCTCATAAGTTTGTTTAGTTATTTATAGATAAGGAATTATACGAGTATTTGCATTTAAGACGACAAATCAAATTATCTGCAGCGTGACACATTCGTCACATTCGACTGTCGACTGTCGACTGTAGACTGTCGGTTGCCGGTAGATTGAACTGTTGCCAATCCCCCTCAGTTTTGGTCAATGTTAAACCTTGTTCGTGTTGGCCTCGTTGCCGGCCACAGTCACAACCATCCGTCATCTACCGGTGACGTTGAAGACATGCCTCAGCCCCGACAGTGAGCCAGTCGAGTACACGACGCGTCGTCATCCAAGTACGAGTATAGAGCATTGAATACTGGCAAACGGATTTGAACAGTTTTGATGGATCAACTTGTGCACGTCCTCGTCATAACTCACAACACTTTTTGTCTGTCTCAATGTCTTGTCTGTCGCATTTAGTCGTCCATCTAGTCGACCATCTAGTAGTCTGTCCATCTGTCTTTGGCCACGACGCCGATTTGACGTTTGACGTGAGCGCACGTTTGATGGAAGATCTGTCAGTTCGAAGAGCAGCCAGCATTGAGCTTGCTCTTGTTCCAATTCGCTTGCAGCTTTACGCTGTCTGTTTCAATGTTGGCCAATTTACGTATCTGAATGATTGGCGGCAGTCTTTTGTTCTCTCAGATCACAAAGCACAGACCACAAAGCACAGAGTACAGAGAACAGAGCATAAAGATCTGAGCAATTGGCAATAAGACGCGTAAAATACTTTGCTCTTTATTCTCGCCTCAGAACTGATTTATTGCCAATTAATATGATTGAAGTGTCATAATTCATAAGCGGCTTTTGTGCTCACTATATATTGTATATCCCTAAACTTCCCTCTAGTTCCCCTAATTCCCAACAATTTCTTACACTACTTTGTTCTAGTAATTGCCAATCCCATGGCATAAAATCATAAACAATGAATTTGCAATTGTTGAGCTATAAAAAAAATAAGATATTGAAAGATTCATTATGAGATTAAGATAAAGAAAATCTAAATTGATAATTAGAAATTAATGAATAATTTAATAATTGAGCTTAAATTTGTTTTTTGTGTATCAGCAAAAATTGCAACGGTTTTTTCTTTCTGTGAAATTCCCATGAAATATTTTTATAGTTTTTTTTTTATAATATTTATAAACTTAAATTATATTTTTATTATTTTTAATAGTTTAAGAGGGAAAAAAAATTTATTTTATTTTTTTTGTAAATTTTACAAATAAATATTGCTTGAAATTTCATCTAAAATTTTAATATTTTTTTTCAATTTTCAATAAAATTCTAATTTAATTTAATGATATTAATAATTAATTTTTTATTTCATTTTTCAAATTTTATATACAATTTTTTCCAAATTCACAAAATGCATTAAAAATCAAATGTAACCTCAAACATTTTTAATTAGTACCCAAAAGTATGCTTCACTTTTTATTAGAGAAATCATAGGGAAATTAAGAAAAATATCCTGCATATTTTTAAAATATTTTCCAACACTATTTGCACATTTACTTATTCAGAGTGAATAGAGCAAATGTCAGCAGAGTTTATATGCGCATGAATTACGTTAACATATGAAACAGAAATTGGACTTGGAATTGGAAGTGGAAGTGGAAGTGGAAGTGGAACTGTTACTTTATCAGTCAGTCAGTTCTTTTTTCCTTAATTTTTTTTTTTTTTGGAGACTAGACCAAGACGCACATAAGTTGCCATCAGAGATGTGTCAAAACTTTTATATTTCACTTAAGATTTGTGCATAGTAACCGCACTCCTCCCCCTTCACTCCGATAGAAACTACGTCTCAGTCTTAGCTTGACATTTATTCATGTAAGCCGAACGTTTTACGCCTTCTGCAGAGACTCATAAGGACTCTCAGCCATTGAGGCAAGGCTTCTGCTGCTGCTGTTGCTATTTATTTGAGGCTGTCAGCTGGATTTAACCCAAACAACACCAAAGTCGCCACAAAACATGGTCTAGAGTCGATGGATGAAGGGTGTATGGAACAGGCAGAACTGGTGGAGGGGGGGTTGCGGGCACTTGAAGTATGTGGAGCTTGGGGAGCTTTCAGCGTGACGTTTTCTTTAATTTTGACAAGACGTAAAGTCTATTAAGAAAGTCAATCAATGTCTCTCAAGCGACTTGGCTTCGTCTTTGGCTATGGAGTCCTTCAACTTCTCTCTCTCTCTTTCTCATATATACAGTGTGTGTGTGTGTGCTGGCTGCAAGGATGAGCTGCGTACTGCGAGCAGTAAAGTTCTGAAGTGACACACAGACATACAGACAAACAGAGAGCGTTAGCTGGGGCAGCTGATGGCAGACAGACAGTTAGTCCGTGGGAGTGACGTGTGGATGTGCCACACAGGACTAGAGAAAGAGAGAGATAGCGAGAATGAGAGTTGGTCTTCACTTGAGTGTCGGGCACTTGACTGACAGCTGGACGCGAAGGTGGACGTGGCAACGGACAGAGAGACGCAAAGACAGTGACAGACAATTGTTGTTGTTACTTGTGCACTAAGGGGGAGTGATGCCACCGAGCTGAGTGGCGAGAGGGGAGCGGGGAGGTGCAAATGCTTGGTTGATTGAAAGCAATGAACGAGTGAACGTATTCAATGTGTGCACACAGTAAAAATTATGAAGAAAAATTGAAATCGCAGCTGAAAAGTTGACAAAATGGACTTGGCCAACAGTAAGCAAGAGAGAGAGATAGAAAGAATGAGATAGACAGAGTAGGAAATGTCGAACAGGTAAAAAAAAAAAAAAATAAACTTTATCCGAAGCGACATTAATTTGTAAAAGTGTTTTTCATCAAACAGGAATTAATTAAGAGATGCTAGTCCCGAAAAACTTTTACAGAGACCAAGATAGAGATAGCTAGTACGAGAGAGAGAGAGAGAGAAGAAAAATGGAAAGAAATCTTAAAGGGAGCTCAGTGTGCGCGGCGGCAATAATAATTGAAAATCATCACTCGAGATTTGCTAATTATGTGGAATTATCATCTCAATTATTTATTTTTCGATTTTCATGCGTTTCTCTCTCTCTCTCAATCTTTGGCTTCAACTTCAACTCCAACTCTAACTTTATCTACACTTTGCTTTTGGTTTTTGTCTAATTACTTTTTTTTTTGTTTTTGTTTTTTTTTTTGGTTTTTTTTTTTTTTTTGCTTGCGCTCAGGTGCGATTATAATCAAAGCTTCAAGGATTTGCCGTCAAAGTCTCGAACTTCTCAATTAAACGAATGCATAAATCATTGGTCGGCACGTCTGCAGATAATTCCCAAAAGTCCCAAACGATGCGCATTAGAGTGCGAAAATATACAACGAAAGAATGAGAGAGAGAGAGAGAGAGAGAGAGTTGTATGAGTATGTAGAGGCAAATCAAAGACGTCCAGCTAAGGACTAAGGACACTCATAAATCTGTAGAAATGTTTGCTAATTAAAAAAATACGCATATTCCATCATCATTTCATATGCTTGGCCATCATTGAGGGGTACGTAGCCAGGAGGGGTACGGAGGGGTTTAGGATGTGGCAATATTTCTGATAAAACTCAGCTCAGATTTATGCGCTCATAATCCATAAATATGCTTTTACCACACACACACACACACACACAGTCACATACTCGCACTAAATACATCTTCATAAATTTGCTCGATGGCTGCGTTGGGTGTGTCATTCCATGACGCATTAATTAATAGCCACATCAACAACTTACAACAACAACAACAGTAACAACAACACCAACAACTCTAACAGTAACAACAACAATTATAATACATAATAAGGCAAACTCACACACACACAAACACATAGCAACATAACGAATCTTGACTCTGACGAGTCCTTTGGGGCATACGACTCACAACTCAGGCGTCGACTCACGTCTCGCGTTCTGTCAATTGCTTCAGCAGCTACATATTGATGCTTCGCCTTAAAGAACATGTTAATACTTACTACTGAGTATTTAGTACTTCTACTCTATGCTAGTACTTCTAAATAATTTAAATATTTTTTGTATTTTTAATATATTTAGCAAACATGAATATTTACTATTTCTACTAGTACTTTTCATTATTTTTAATATTTTTAGTATAATTTATTATTTAGTACTTCTTTTATTTACAAGTATTTTTAGTTAATTTGAATATTTGTATTTTTGTTATTTCTTCAATATTTCTAATAAAAATATATATTTAGTATTTTTTTAAAATTTAGTAACATTAAAAATTCTTTCAATTATTTAATATTTTTAGTATTAGATATATTAATAAGTATTTATAATATTTTTAATTTATTTAGAGAGTTTTAGCATTAGTTTTATTTATTTTTATACTTTTTTCTTTATTTTCAATATTATTTTGAATATTTTCTATATTATCAATATTTTCAATATTTTGAATATTTTCTATATTTTCAATATATTCAATATTTTGAATATTTTCTATATTTTCAATATATTCAATATTTTGAATATTTTCTATATTTTCAATATTTTGAATATTTTCTATATTTTCCATATTTTCCACATTTTCCATATTTTCCATACTTTCCATATTTTCCATATTTTCCATATTTTCCATATTTTCCATATTTTCCATATTTTCTATATTTTCTATATTTTCTATATTTTTTATATTTTCAATATTTTTAGTATTTCTTCTATATATAAATTATTGGTATTTTTTGTATTACAATTTTTTTCTATGTAAGTTTGAAATTTGTAAGTAATAAAATAAAAATATTTTAAATTATTTGGTATTTTTTATTATTAGTTGTATTATTTAGTATTTTTAATATTTACATTTTTTAGATGGCATTTTTTTATTTATTTTTATTTTTAGGCTTTATTCGTTATATTAAAATCCTTACATAAATTTGTAGTATTTTTTTTTGGTATTTTTAGTATTATTAGTATTTTTCTTAGTATTTTTTGCATGTTTTAGTTTTTAAGAATTTTTTTTTTTTTTAATTTTAAGCATCTCTACTATGTGTTGTTATTTTTTGATATTTTTAGTATTTTTTTTTTTTTACTTTGTGAGCTTCGGCAACTATAATTATTCCATATGTTTCACAATGAAATTTAATAAAGAAAAAAGTCTCTAAATGGACAGAGATGCAATGAGACAGAGAATAAGAGAGAGATAGAGTGAGTGAGAGTGAGAGAGAGAGAGAGAGTAGTAGGAATTTACGCCTGAGATAAATAACAAATAAGCAAATGATAAATAATAATTTCGTTGAATACATCAGAGAGCCGGACTGCTAATTGGAATTGATTAGACACACACACACACACACACACATACAAATAAAACGCCCACCACCGGAGCCAATTCAACTTAGTTACGCTCTGTCTGCCCACTCGGTCTGCTCCTCACACCACAACTCACCACTACTCTTCTCTGCATCTCTTTCAGCACACACACACATTGTACAGTTGTCCGTTGTGGAAAACTCTCTTAGTCCTTGCCCAATGCACGTTTCACATATTTATCTGCATCTAGAGAGAGTCACATATGCGACTAGAAGGCATCAACTCTGCCTCCTGCCTCAGTTCCACTCACTTCTCCCTTCACTCATGCTGCTACTTTAGCTTTGTTGAGTAGTTGCTGAAGTTTTCGTTGTGTTTTCATAGTCAAAGCATTGGTCGAGGCCAAAGGGGAAGCGAGTAGCAGACGCAGGGTAAGCTTAATAATAAATGTGTTTCATATTTGTGATCGATGGAAAATGCTTTGTTTTATTTCCGTTTTTATTTTCATTTTTTTTTGTTTTTCTGTGGCAAGCAAAAGCTCAAGTCACAGGCACAAGCAATTTATTAGTTACCCCTGAGCAATCCGCAACCAATAGCGCCCACAGCTCCCTCAGTTGTTGCCTGGCTAATGAGCAATGTTGCATGGAGAGGCGTTGCACTAATCACTTCATTAGCTGCCGTCCAATATCCGAGCAGAGTTGAGTCCCCAATCTTCCCAGAGTCTCAATGCTCTTCCCTCTACTCTCTCTCTCCTATAGAGTTGTCGCAGTCTCAGCTCGCAGTCCCAAGACATATTTATTTAACCTGCAAATCACAAATTCATCCATCATCCTTTATGCCAGGACCCGTCGCTGTGTGACTGACATCCTTCAAGTTGCCTCAGTGGCGCTGCCATTGCTACTGCCACTGCCACTGCCTGCGTCCTTCACCTCGTCGTCGTCGTCATCATCATCGTCGCCTTTTGACTGACATTTGACTTGAACGTTGACGAGCGACGGCAACGTTGAAAGCGACAAGTTCATTGTCCTTGCCACTGCCAAGACGACTGACGACTGACGACTGACGACGACGACTCGTAATAAACACGCCCTATGCTCAGTATGCTCTACGTTCTGTGTACTTTGTGTGTCCTGTCTGCGTAGTCCTGACGCTCAACAATTTTTGGGGGCTACTCAGGAGCCAAGACGCGACGACGCTATGAAGGACGCACTTTGTTCGCAATTTGTTTTGTTTGCTTATTTCCAAAAACCACACGACGCACTCCGCCTGCCGCCTTACGTCTGCTGCAGGACCTTTGAGTGGAAGCGGGGAATACTACTATGTCTGCCTGGTTAGTCCTCGTAAATCTCTATAGAAATATGTTTTGAGCTGTGTCTCTGTCTCTGTCTGTGTCTCTGTTTGTGTGCGTTTACTTTTTGGCTGAGAATGTGTGTCGTGCTAAAATATGCTTTCAATTTGGGTTAAAACTTAAAGCTTTGCCACATGCATCATCTGCCGCTGCATATGATAAACTTTTTATTATTTAATTTAACTATGAAATTTCAAAATTTCACATAGAGTATTTATATTCGTCTTTAAATTTCACTTCACTTTAAAGTGCAGCTACGACAAACAGCTTAAAGATGCTACGTTTAAATGCTCTGGCAAATTATTCACACACAGACACTTGCACAAAGACAATCAGTGGAAATGCAATAAGAAGCATCAGCTCATAATTAGCAACTCATGTGTCACGCAGCAACAGCAACGGCAGCAGCAGCAACTGCCGTTAAGTTCCTTTTGGTCAACTGAGAATGTGAGATTTGGCGTCAACAGCCAATTTGTTGCATTAGCGAAAACCGTTGGCCAATTAATGTCAAGTGTTCACTGCCCTTGCCTGCCTCCTGCGGGACATTTTGCAAGGTGCAAGGATTATGTATAACTTGGCGAAGTTTGCTAATCAAACGCTTCTTCAAGTCAGTTTCGAGGGGGAGTGCAAACTGGTGTGGCAGCATTGAAAAAGCAATTGTCAGTTGTGTTGAGATACACAAAGCATAAGCAGATACAAGAAAGAAACAGAGAGAGAGAGAGAGAGAGAGAGAGAGACAGTCTTTAATCATATGCACAAGGATGTGAAATTTTGGTGGCGCATTGCCTTTTGCATTTGCATTTGCATTTGCATTTGTGGCCAACTCCCAACTCAATAAATGTCATCATCATTTTGCAGCTAAAATGTTAATTAGCTTCAAAAGGCACCTGACCGACCGACCGACCAATTGGACAAACGAATGAATGAAATGAGCAAGGGAAATGAAATGGTAAAATGAGACAAGCATGAACTTGCAAGCCTACTGTAGAGTA
Source organism: Zaprionus obscuricornis (assembly GCA_037044475.1). Taxonomy (NCBI): domain Eukaryota; kingdom Metazoa; phylum Arthropoda; class Insecta; order Diptera; family Drosophilidae; genus Zaprionus; species Zaprionus obscuricornis. Next base: position 1,936 of record JBAMBR010006583.1, on the reverse strand, counting down.
ATTACATTGAAAGCTGTTGCTGAAGCTAATGCCTGGCGATTGTCAGTCAGCGATTGCGATTGCGGCTATCGGAAAATTCCTTTTGTTTTGTGAATTTGAAGCGAATTAATCAGCGCGGCAACCATTCGACATTGTTATCGAACGTCATCAGCAGCCGCAGCCCCAGCAACAGCAACAGCAACAGCAACAACAATAAGAATGCCGCAAAACAATGACAGCAACCATCAGCAGCTAAAGCAACAGACATAGGCAGCAAACAACAATAATAAACACACACACACACACATACATACAGTGACTGCTAAACAACAGCAAAATGTTAGCCGTCTCCCATATCTGTCGTCTGCCTTTGATGTGCTCCTTTGACAAGTGAGTTGACAATGTCAACGTCAACAGCTGACAGCCTTATTATGGCATTATATGCCCAACTCCATTTTCCATACTCTTGCCTTACCATGCTACTTGCCACTGCCACGCCCAAATCATACAGTCTCAGCCAGCCAGCAAGCGCCTTTGGCCATGTCCATGGATATATGCTACTCAATTCTTGCTCTACATTGAATGATGAATATGAGTTGGTAATGAGTATGAGTATGAATATATGTATGAGGGTGTATTTGAGTGTTTTTGGTGTATGAGTGAATATGTAGTCAGTGTGTAGTACTAACTGTAGTTAAATTCTGCTGCTCTATAGAGCCTTTTGTGAGGATTATATTTCTCATCAAAAAAATATTTTTTCAATTGTTGCAGAGTTAAATTAAAAATATAAAATTAAATTATTTAATTAAATTTTCTGCGATTTAAAAAAAAAAATTTATTTTATTTATTTTAATAATTTATTTAATTTAATTTTTATATTTTATTTCTCATTTATACACAAAAAATGACTTTAAAAAAAAATTAAACACATCCATAAAATATTTTTTTTTTTAAGTAAAGAATTTCCTTTAAAAAATTGTAAATTATTATTAATATATAAATTATTTAATAACATTTCTGTCAGATTTTGCAATTAAATTATTTAATTAAATTTTCTGTGATTTAAAAAAAAAAAGTATTTTATTCATTGTGATAATTTATTTAATTTAATTTTTATTATATTATTTCTCATTTATACACAAAAAAAAACTCTTAAAAAAAAATTAAACACTTCCATAAATTATTATTTTTTTTTTAATTAAGAAAATATCCTTAAAAAAAATTGTAAATTATTATTAATAGATAAATTATTTATTAATATTTTTTTTTTCGATACATTTATTGCAATTACATTAATCTGATGCTCTATAGAGAGTCTTGTGAGCTTAAAATTCACATATAAAAATTGTTCAATTGCTTTTTACATTTATGTAGAATTAAAATAAATAATAAAGTTTTTTATATATATGTTTCAAAAATTTTATTTAATTTATTTTAATAATTATTTTAATTTATTATTTAATTTTTTATTTATATACAAAGAAATTAAAAAAAAAAAAACAATTTCATAAAATATTTTTTTTTTTATTTTTACATAAAGAATATTCTTTAAAAAACTCATAAATTATTTTATAATTATTTTTTTTTTATGTATATCGCAATTACATTTACCGCAGCCTCAACCTCAACTTTAACCACATTCACAATGTCAACTCGACTCACTTTGTCGACGCACAGACATGACAGACATGCAGACATACAGATTGACAGCTGAATCAATTATTTTGGACAATATTCCATTGCTCAGTCCATTGCCAGTGCCAGTGCCAGTGCCGGTGCCAGTGTCCAGCTACGTTGCATGCGTCAAATGCCAAACTAATTACATAAGCCATATATATATTTTTTTTTTCGTTTTTTTGTTGTTGTTGATTTTATTCTGATTCTGATTCAGATTCAGAGTTGAAGCAAAGCATTGGCCAATACATTGTCATTCAAATGCGTCATTTCATATTTCATA
>JBAMBR010006579.1:0-54938 GCA_037044475.1 Zaprionus obscuricornis | reverse complement strand
ATCACATCAATACAACAGCACAGAGAACATCAGCTGTCGTTGCCCATCAATATCAAGCATCAAGCATCAACATCTCAGCATTTCGACATTTTGCTATCGATATATTTTAGCAATCATTCTTCTTCGTTAAGCTACGCTCTCACCACACACAACACATACACACACACACACTTTCTACTTTGTATCTCTCTCTCTCTCTCTCTCTCTCTGTATATGTAACATATCATTCATGGTTATCGATGTCGAAATATCATGCAAGAGTAGAGCAAAACAAATAAACATTTAACCTGACAGTTGCAGGTGCTTTTACCTGTCGCTTTTGCTGACTGTCTAAACTTCATAGGCTGTGCGATAGAAAGAGTAAGAGTAACATTGTCTTTGAATTTTATAGGCATGGCAATTGATGATGCTGTTGGCAATTGACATGCTGCTATTGCTCTTCCCTGCTGCTCAGTCTGCTTTACTCTCTGCACATTGCTCTTCGCTGCGTTGCCTTTATACTCATTGCTGCTCCTTACTGCGTTGCCCTTTTGCTCATTGCTGCTCTTCACACTGCGCTGCTCTGCTCTGCTCTGCTGCTCTGCTGCTCTGCTGCATACATAGTGAACAGTGAATGAATATCAAAATGTAGCAGAGCAAGAGCAAAAGCTATAAGTGTAGTACAGTTAAGTTAAGTTGAGTTGAAGTTGAAGTTGAGTACAATGCGCCACTGATTGAATTGCATGTAAATTAACTTGCTGATCCGATTAGAGTAAAGACGACAGCATTGGCAAAATAAATAACATCAACACACACACACACACACACACACATACACACAGCTACTACTATGTGTTCAGACTTAGTTGTAGTTGCAGCTATCGTTGTTGTTTCTGCTGTAGTTGTCTATGCCTTACGGCATTTACCTGTGCACAATATTGGCGGTTTTCAGGTTTTCTACACAAGCAAATACAACACACACACACAAACAGTGAGCAAGAAAGAGAGAGAACGAACACACATACAATTTAATTTCAATGCTTGAGCTGGTTACATAAATGAAATTTTTCGTTGCATAGTTTCCGTAAGCAATTTTCTTAGCTTCTACGCTTTAACCTCAGAACGCTCAGCACACAAAAGAGCGAGCAGCAAGCAGATAGAGCAAGTGCAAGTGCAAATGCAAGAGCGAGTGCGAGTGCGAGAGTAAGAGCAAAAGCAGCTCAAGCTGAAGTCGAGCATTTGACTCAAGACTCAACACTCGATTTATGTATTTCTTATAGTTTTTGTTGTTGCTGTTTTGTTTTTTTTGTTTTTGTTGCTGTTGCTCTGGCACATTTTATGTTTAACTTTTTGCATAGTTTTGTGCAATATTTTCATTGCATTCAGTCTAAGGAATCAACTTGGCGACTATCTCTTGACCGGTCAGAAAAGTTAGTTTACTATTTTTTCTTTTTTTTTTTGTTTATAATTTTTTTGTTGCCCACAAAACTAAAGCAGCAACAACGAAAAATTCTGAAAAGCAAAACAACTTATTTATTTTCATACTTGAAAGCTTTGGTTTTGCGATTGCGGCTTAGTCTCTCTTTCTCTCTCTTATTTTGGTGCCTTCCCCTGCGCTGCCGCCTTCATTCATGCTCTTAGCAGATATTTGGCATTGCTGTTGCTATCTCATTTTATCACATAAGCGCCTTATGGCAGTCATTCTTTTTCTTTTCCCTCCAGCTGCTCTTCAGCTTCAGCTTTGCTCACAGTCTCTCTCTCTTCGGTGCATGGGTCACGCTATAGAAAACGTTTTTGCATAGAACAAATGAAGAGACACAAAAAAGAAAAAAATGCAAATAAAAATAAAAGAAAGAGCAACAAAAAAAAAAAAACAAAAAAAAGTTGCTGCAAATATTTAATTAAAATTAAGAGTTGTGTTTTTTATTTTTCGTTGCTTCTGCTGTATTTCATCTTTCTTTCATTTTCAAGCTGTGCAAAGACAGTGTGAGTGTGTGTGAGTGAGAGAGAAGCTGACTTTGTCCACTAAATCAATACAGTTGAAATTCACTTTAAGCTTGAGTTACGCTCTTGCTCAGCGTTGCTATTTTTTTTTTTTTTGGCGAATAGAAAATCATGTGAGAAAGCAACAGTCGAGCTTGATCGGCTTTATGATATACCCGGTAACCCCAACAAAATATTAGAAATTGTATAATAAAACATTGAGCGAGGCTCTGCTACGCCTGCTATACATATGCTTTGTTGACACAAAGTCATTATAACTTCTGGGTACACTATGGGTGCCGGGTATAAATACGAAAAAAAAAACGCTTGCATATATATATGCATATGTGTATGTGTGTGAGTATGTGTGTGTATATATATTAGTTATGTACATAAGAATGACTCTGTTATGAAGCTTGGGAGCGCTTTAAGCTGCTGCTGTTGTTGTTGCTGCTGTTGTTGTTGCTGTTGTTGCTATAGCTTAGTCGCCAAGCTCATTAACATAATCGCCAATTCATAATCTGCAAGTGCCATACAAAACAGAGCACAAGGCACACATGCGTACGTGTATGTGTATGTGTGTGTGACATGTGTGTGTGTGTGTGTATATGTGTTCTTGTGTTTGGTAAAAGAAATCGAAGCCTGTCACATAATGAATTCAAGTTTTGCCTGCCTGAGCTCAATGGCAACCCAAAAACAACAACAACAACAACAACATCAACTTTAATGGCCCCATCGGTTGCCATTGTCAACCATTTGGGGACGAATAAGTTCATATTGCAATATTTGAAATTCTCTTCACTATTTAATAAAGTTTGTCATGTTTTTTTTTTTCCATTTACGTTGTTAATCAATGCAAAAGTGTTCTGGGGAAAATGCCCATTTGCTGCTAGTGAAATTGCGCTGTTGCTGCTTATGAAAATGCGTTGTTGCTGCTAATGAAAATGCGCTGTTGTTGCTAGTAAAAATTAGATGTTGCTGCAAGTGAAAATGCACTGTTGCTGTTAGAAGTGAAAATGCACTGTTGCTTCAAGTGAAAATGCGCTGTTGTTTCAAGTGAAAATGCACTGTTGCTCGAAATAAAAATCCACTGTTGTCAGGCGTAAATAAACATTGCTACTGTAGTGAAAATGCATTGTAGCTTGTAGCGCTGTTGCTGTTAAAGAAATTGAAATTGTTTCTAGATGTTAAAAAAATGGCGCTGCCTTATAGGTTTGACTATGTTTAATTGTAGGTAATGAAACTCTACTATATCTTATAATGAAAATGCGACGTTGCTGTCAGTGAAGTTACGTTGTTGCTGTTAGAAGTGAAAATGCGTTGTTGCTGCAAGTGAAAATGCGCTGTTGCTTTTAATATATTATAAATACAATTGAATTATTATCATATAGAAAATAGATACAGCCAATAATAGAAAAAGAGTATAGAGTGTGCATTGTTTGTACTTGTTAATTTTGGATGACATTGGCAATTGCTTCGTTTCGTTACGTTTCATTTTGGTTGTTCAATTCGTTGGCTTTTGCCGGACACACACATACATATGTGTATGTATATGTATATGTATCTGTATCTGTAGCCCGTTCGTACAATTTTCCTTTAGTCTGTTGCTCAATTATACAGATTGTGTAACAAGACGAAAAGAAGAAGCAGAAAAAAAAGAAGAGGAAGAAGAAGCAGCAGCAGAAGCAGAAAGAAGAACAGCAAGAGGGAAAATAGGAAACTTAAGGTGGAAGTTGCCTCGGGACACTTGGCATAATCAGTAGCAATGTCATTGAGGATAAAAGTGAGTGAAAGAGAGAGAGAGAGAGAGGTGAGAGCAAGAGAGAGAGGGAGAAAGAAACAGCAAAAGCCTTGAACTGAAACTGGAGACAACTCATGAAATTCATGAAGAAAAGCCCAACGAATGGACTTCAAATGACAACAACAACAAATACAACAACAACAACAACAACAAAAACAATGAATAACGAAAGCAAAATCAGCATTGAGTTTGTACGACTAGTCTAGAAATTGCATATAGCATTCATTATATTTAAAAAAAAAAATTTCAAATTATTCTTAAATACGTTTCAAATAATTTTTAAATAATTTTGTAAAATATTTACAAATAATTTGAAAACAATATTCAACAAAAAATTCAAATACTTTTCATAAAGTTTTCAAAAATGTACCAAATAGTTTTTTAAATAATATTCAAAATTTTTTTTTTAATAATATTCAAATATTTTTCATAAAGTTGTCAAAAAATTACAAAATAATTTTTTTTAATAATTTCAAATATTTTGAAATATTTTCAAAAATTTTTACAAATAATATTCAATAAAATCTTCAAATATTTTACGTAAGGTTTTTAGCAATTTACCAAATAATTTTTAAATAATCTTCAAATATTTTTAAATAATTTTAAAAATGTTTACAAATAATTTTGAAAAAAAATTTCAAATATTTTTAAATAATAAATAAAAAATAAACATTTTTACAAATTTTGAAAAAAATGTTACACACTTTTTTCATAAAGTTTTCTTAAATTTACTAAATAATTTTTAATTAATTTTCAAATAAATTTTAAACAATTTTCAAATTGTTTTAAAAAAATTTTTAAATAATTTTCAAATATTTTTTGAAATAATTTAAAAAATTTTTACAAATAATTTTTTTCTTATGTAAATTTACCAAATAATTTTTAAATAATTTTCAAATATTTTAAATATTTTTAAATTATTTTAAAGAAATTTTCTGATATTTCAAAATTTTTTTCGAATATTTTAAAAAAATTTGCAAATATTTTAAAATTTTTTCAAATAATTTCTAAATAAATAAAAAAAATGAAAAATAATTTTTAATAATTGATAGAAATGCACAGCAAAAGAATTACAAAATATTTTTAGAGTATTTTCGCATTTAAAGGGTATCTCATAGTGCATGCAACACTTTAGTTTAGCAGCTTAAGTCAATGTTCAACATATTTCGATATTGATCTGAAAACAGAAATTGCTATAAAATTAAATTTTGCTTTATCAAAGAGCTTTACATGTTTTACAGGGTATGCAATGGGGTGCGGGGGGGGGATTGCTGAAGAGAAAGTAGCAGCGGTGGGGAAGGGGAGAGAGGGAGAAATGTAGGAAGTGCAAGTAGTATAATGCAAAAGGAAGCAAAATTCGCTTACGCTACATTTAAGCTGCATTTGAGTATGAGATGTTGAGCCTCAGCCTCAGCAGCAGCAGCAGCAACTGTAGCAGCAGCATCAGTTTCCACTGCTACAGTCACAGCTGCTGCATCCGTTTGTTTTAAAGCCTTAAAAGCTTTAATTTGTAGCAACAACTCTTATATACATATACTCTATCTCTCTCTCTCTCTCTCTCTCTCTCTCTTGCTCTTGCTATCTCACTTCTCTTGTAGCTTGATTTCATGTTTTGTAGTTAACAAATTCATAAAACGAATTCCTTTTGCGCCTTTTTGTTTTACAACAAAATTTACACACTGATGCTACAAGGCAAAATGTGTAAATGAGACAGAGATCTCTCGCCATCTCTCTCTCTCTCTCTCTCTCTCTCTGTGTGTGTGTCTTTCTCTCTCTTTGTGTGTGTGTGAAATAGTTTGAGTCGACGAGTTGTAGGTGTAAATTTCCATGCGGCTGACCACATGAAACTCATTTTGACTGTCAAGCATTGCAAGCGACAAATGTTTTTATGCGATGACACGACTATTAAATACCCTTACCTATGACAAATTTTTCATATCTCTTTTTCATTTGCATTTTTTATATGTTGGCTGTGAAAATACGTTGTTCATTGCTAGTGAAAATGCTCTGTTGCAGGTAGCAGTGAAATTGCGTTGTTGCTGCTAGTGAAAATGCACTGTTGCAACCTAGCAAATAGTAAAATATTTTTCTCTTTTTCTTTCTACAAACAATTTATTTAAAGTGAAAATACGATGTTGCAGCTAGAAGTGAAAATGCGTTGTTGCAGCTAGAAGTGAAATTGCGTTGTTGCTGCTAGTGAAAATGCACCGTTGCAACTAGCAAATAGTAAAATATTTTTCTCTTTTTCTTCCTACAAACAATTTATTTAAAGTGAAAATGCGCTGTTGCAACTAAAGGTAAAAATGCGTTGTTGCTGCTAGTGAAAATGCACTGTTGCAACTAGCAAATAAAATAATATTTTTCTCGTTTTCTTCCTACAAACAATTTATTTAAAGTGAAAATGCGTTGTTGCAGCTAGAAGTGAAAATGCGCTGTTGCAGCTAGCAGTGAAAATGCGTTGTTGCTGCTAGTGAAAATGCACCGTTGCAACTAGCAAATAGTAAAATATTTTTCTCTTTTTCTTCCTACAAACAATTTATTTAAAGTGAAAATGCGCTGTTGCAACTAAAGGTGAAAATGCGTTGTTGCTGCTAGTGAAAATGCACTGTTGCAACTAGCAAATAAAATAATATTTTTCTCGTTTTCTTCCTACAAACAATTTATTTAAAGTGAAAATGCGCTGTTGCAGCTAGCAGTGCGAAAATGCGTTGTTGCAGTTAGCGAAAACTACAAGATTTCTTTCTCTCTCTCTCTCTTCCTCTCTCGCTTTCCTCTGCATATAGAATTTTCTTTGAATATTTTGCATATTGAAATGCTACTGCATATACCCGTTGAGTATGCTGAATTGCAGGGTATATGCGTGTACTGTTTTGTGTGTTATACAATTCTTTAAGCATTAACAATCCAATGCGTTTTGCTGTCACTTTTTGGCTGCGTTTCAGGCAACATTAAAGCAACAGCAACAACAACAACAACGACAAGTAACTGAAACTGAAGCAGCAACAGCAGCAGTAGCAGTAGCAGCAGCAAAGACTTGCCACATGCTATCGCATTGTGGCAACATGACCAAAATATTATGCAGGCATTTTTCCCGCATTTTTCACTGGCAATTTTCAACGTTGTAGCCACAACTGGTAAAACACTTTTTTCCACTTTTCATTTTTTTCTCTCTCTCTTTCTCTTTCTGTCTTTCTCTCTCTGTCTTTCTCTCTTGCTCACTATCTCAGTCTTTAAATTTTTTTTTTTTTCTCTGGTTATTTTCCATTTGCACCTTTTTTTTTTTTTTTGCTTGTTGTTTTGCTTTGTCTTTGCGTTTGCTGTGTGAAACACAAGCATGGCGACAGCAGTGATAACACACGTTGAATGTGTGTGGAAGAGGGAGATAGTGTGAGAATGAGAAAGATAGTGAGAGAGAGAGAGAGAGAGATGAAGAAAGCAGAAGTTGAAAGCATTGCTGAGCATATTAAGCTACAAAAAAATCTTCTGAAGGCGCTGAACAATTTAAAGCTGAATCACAACTCAATTTGACATGATGACAATACTCAAATATACTACACACACACATAGAGACACACACACACACACACACACACACACAGAGAGACTTATAAAGAGTAGATATAGATATTCTAGGCATTTGTATAATTTAGTCTTAGAGAAGTCGTAGTCGGGCAGCCTAAGAATGTTGAAGCTGCTCAAAAGGCTGACAGTGGGAGGGAAACCTTTGTCTTCATGTATCTGTATCTGCATCTGTATCTGCATCTGTTTCTCTATCTATTAAATGTATCTGCAACTGTAGATGTATCTTCAAACTTCATATATAACTGTATACTGGCAAAATTTACAACTGTCTCTTCTAATGTATCGCTAATTTTTAATGTATCTGTAATTGTAATTCTCCAATATAAATGTCTCTTAAAATCTTTAACAGCAAAATGTATCTTCAACTTTAAATGTATCTGTATCTCCTGCTCCTGCTGTATCTCCTGCTATATCTGCAAATGTATCTGTGTATCTTCAACTGTATCTGTAGCTATAAAAAAGTATCTACAAAATGTATCTGTAACTCCAAAATGTATCTAATAACTTCATATCTATCAGCATCTGTATCTGTATCTTAAACTTCTCCAATGTAAATGTCTCCTGAAATCTTCAACTTTAAATGTATCTGTATCTGTTGCTATATATACAAAATATAGCTGTGTATCTTCAAATATATCTTCATATATATCATCATCTGCATCTGCAAATCTGCAAATCTGCAAATCTGTAACTGTATCTTAAACTTCAAATGTAGCTGTGTCCACAAAAAAAAGTATATATATATATATACATATATATATATCTGTATCTGCACAAATGTATCTCAAATTTTCAATGTATCTGTAACTGTAATTCTTAATACATTATTGTATCTTTAAATGTCTCTCTGTATCTTTAACATCAAATGTATCTTCAAACTGCAAAATGTATCTGTATCTGCAAAATGTAACTGCAAAATATTGCTTCAAATGTATCTATATATGTATCTTCAAAATGTAATTATAATTATAAAAGTATCTTTAAATGTATCTTCAAATGTATCTGTATGTGTATCTGTGTCTGTATCTATATCTATGTATCTACATATATATAACTTTAAATGTATCTGTTAATTTTCAATAGTATCTATATCTGTATCTTCAAATGTATCTACATTTGTATTCGCAGAATGTATCTGTGTAGCTGTAAATGTATCTGTAATTTCAAATGTAGCTTTAACTTTAAACTTAAATGTAAGTTCAAAAGGAAATACTCCTGCAAAATGTATCTGTATCTGTATCTGTAAATGTATCTATATCTATAAATGTATCTATATCTGTGAATGTAAATGTATCTGTATCTTTCAAAATTATTTGTATCTTTAACAATATCGGCATAGATATTTAACTGCAAATGTATCTGTAACTTTAAATGTATCTGCAACTTGAAATGTATCTTCAAAATTCCAAAAGTATCTATTTCTGCATAAGTATTTATATCTTCAAATGCATTTGTATCTTTTGAAAATTATCTGTATCTTTTTACTATACCTTCAATATATTTTCAACTTGAAATGTATCTTCTATTATACATGAAATATATGTATATCCTTAACTTTAAAATGTATCTACAAAAGTATCTTTAAAATGTATCTTTGAAATGTATCTATCTGTATCTTTATCTATACCTATGTATATATTGAACTTTAAAATGTATCTTCAATTTTTAATATCTTTTAATATCTCTAACTTCAAATATATTTATAACTTCAAAAGTATCTGTATCTTCAAAATATATATATATCTATGTGTCTTAGCAAATCTGTTTCTGTATCTTGAAATGTATCTACACATGATGTATATACATTTGTATATTCACCAATGGAAACTGTAAGCAAAGCAAAAGCATCAAAAGTATCTTCAAATCAAAAGTATCTTCAAATGAAAAGTATCTTCAACTGTTTATGCAAATTCGAAATGTTTCCCCATTTCATTTATTTTTTTTTTTTTGGTGTGTTGTAACTTTGTATCTTGAATTTTCAATTGCAAATCTGCAGCATATATATATATATGTGTGTATGTTTCTATAAATGTATCTGTATCTTTGTATCTGATAACAATGTATCTGTAACTGCAATTGCTGCTTCAACTATATAGCAATCCATTAGCCTAGTTCTATTTCTATTTCTATTTCTATTCTACTTCACATTCTATACTCTCTTTCTTCTCACTTCTCACTTCTCTCACTCCTCTTTCTCCTCTTCTTCCTTGCACACTGCAATTGTAGAGTATTCAGAGAAAAGTTATGTCCACACTCGCCGCCGCAACCGCACAGCACAAAAAAAAAAAAAGAAGGAAAACCAAAGCAAGCTGTGACTGTGGTTGGGAGTGTAACAGAGACAGAGAGAGAGACAGAGAGAGAGAGAGAGAGAAGGGAGAGAGAGGTGTGTGTTGGCTGTGCTGTGTGGCATAAGATTGGACGCCAATGTTCATGTCCGGAAGCAAAAATCATCGTGTCTGAGCAATGTGCAAGCGATGACCAAAAACTGCGACAGTTTTTCATATTCTCTGTTTTTTTTGTTTTTTTTTTTTTTTGTTACTTTTTGTTGTTGTTTTTGTTGTTGGTCTCAGAGTTTTTCAGTGCTTGTTCTTGTTGTACACAAATTTTGACACAATTTTTGATGAATGTCGAAAGCTGAACCGTAACAAGTGGCAACAAAAACAACAACAAAAAAAGGGACGACAAAACGCAGAAGCAGACAGAGAGAGAGAGGGAGTGGGAGTGGGAGTAGGAGAGAGTGGGGGAGAGTCAGAGGCAAGCAGCAGCTGAAGTTTGGCGCCACAGCTGAGCAAAAGACAAACAAGAGCAGACAGCGAGACGAACAGACAGACAGACAGTGGACAGTGGCAGCGAAAGCAAAGCAAAAGCTCGACTACGAGAGGCCCAAGGCACAGAGATTGAAAAAAGAAGAAGAAGAAGAAAGCAACAAAACGTTAAAATTGGTCGAACAGTTGGCTAAACGTAGAGCTGACCGTACACCCAGTACCTCCCCTCACTCTCACAGAAAGGGAAAGAGCAAGGCGTGGCAGCAGGGTGTGGCAAAAAAATGCGTGTGAGAAGGAGAAGGATGGAAGGGAAAACCCGCATCAACGCAAATGTCATTTGATGGATAAGTTTTGAGGCGCAAGCCAAGGCTGAAGCTTACATTCTGTATGAAGAGCAAGAAGGAGAGAGAGAGAGAGAATGAGAAGGAAGAAGATGGCTATGAGGAGAGAGAAAATTCATACGCAAAAGAGACAGAACAGGGATAACTATGTAGCATATATTAATTATGCATGAGTGCGAGCGAGACAGTGAGAGTAGAGAGACTGAGAGAGAGAGAGAGAGAGTGAGTAAGAGTAAGCAGCATGAAAATGAATGATAGTGTGAGAGATGAAGAGATGCAAAGAAAGAGATAGAAAGCACAAAAAAAAAGAGATGAAGCAATGTCCCTTGATGCGTCCTACTGCTGCTGCTGTTGCTGCTGCTGCGGGGTACTTTGATTAATGAAGCAGCTGAGACAACATCAGCAATCAAATTAATTTCAGTTACATGAGCGGATTAAGCAACAGAAACAGCAGCAAAAGCAGCAACAGCAGCAAAAACAGACAAAAAAAAAAAATAAAAATAAAGAAAAGATAAATAAAAACTAAAGCGAGACAAACAAGCAAAACAACAACAGCAGCAACAGCAACAACAGCGAAACAAACATTTTTCACAACTTAATGAACTAATTTAAAATAATTATCAATGCTAATTTAATGAGCTATGACAAGGCGCGTTTATAACAGACACGCCCATGACCACGCTGACGACCATGACAGAAAAAAAACCAGGAAAAAAAAATATAATAATAAATAAATAAATGAAGAAATAAAAATAAAGAAATAACAATAAAAAAAAAATAGAAAAATAATAAATAAATAAAAAATAATAAACAACAAAATAAAAAATAAATAAATTAAAATAAAAAAAAAGGAAAAAATAGAAAAATAATAAATCAATAAGAAAAAATAAATTAAAAATAATAAAAAATAACAAAAAAAAATAAATTAAAATGAAAAAAAGAAAAATGATAAATAAATAAGAAAAAAATAATAAAAAACAAATAAAATAAATAAGTTAAAATAAAAAAAAAGGAAATAAATAAAGTAAAATAAATAAAATAACAATTTAAATTTATATTTAAAGCTAACTATAAAAACACACAAAAAAAAATAAAGTAAATATCAAATAAAAGCTATAAATAAAATTAAACAAAAATAAATATATATAATATATAAAATGAAGTAATATAAAGATAACCTAAAATTTGAAGCAACCATAAAAACACAAAAAAAACTATAGAAAAAAAAATTAAATAAAAACTAAAATCACAAAAAAAAAATAAAATAAAATAAAGTAAAAAGTAAAGAAAACTATAAAATCACAGAAAAAATTAAGTAAAATAAACAAAATAAAAACTAAAAATAAAATCACAAAAAAAAAAAAAATAATAAAAATTTATATAAATAAAATAAAAATTAAAACTAAAAATTAAAGCAAACTATTAAATCACAAAAAAGTAAAGTAAAAATTAAAAATAAAATCACAAAAAAAAAATAATAATATATATAAAACAATTTATATAAATAAAATAATAATTAAAGCCATAAGAAAATCACCAAAAAATAATGTAAAATAAATAAATTAAAAACTAAAAATAAAATCAAACAAAAATAAATATATATAATATATAAAAGTAAAATAAATAAAATAAAATAAAAATAAATGATAAAAGATGAAACTAAAAATTGAAGCAACAATAAAAATACATAAAAAAATATAGTAAAAAAAATTAAAAAAAAAAATAAAATCACACAAAAAAAAATAATCAAATCAAAATATATATAGTATAATATAATATAATAGAATATATAATATAATATATATTTATATTTATATGAATAAAATAAATATTAAGAAAATAAATGAAATAAAAATTAAAGCAATTATAAAATCACACAAATGTAAATGTATAGTAAAAAATTAAATAAAAACTAAAATTACAAAAAAAAAAATAAAATAAAATAATGCAATAAATAAAGAAAACTATAAAATCACAGAAAAAAAGGAAATAAAGTAAAACCTGAAAAATCGCAAAATTAATAAAATAAGTATAAAATTATATAAATAAAATAAGTATTATATATAGAAAATTAATAAAATAAAAATTAAAAACTATTAAATCACAAAAAAAAAACAAATTTAAAATAAATAAAGTAAAAACTCATAAAATAAAACCACAAAAAAAAATTAATTAAAATAAAAATATATTTAAAAAAATTTATATAAATAAAATAAAAATTAAAACTAAAAATTAAAGCAACAATCAAATCACACAAAAAAAAAATTAATTAATATAAAAATATATATAAATAAAATAAACATTTATAAAATAAAATAAAATAAAATACAAATTTAAAACTAAAAATTAAAGCAAGCTTTATCACTGCAAGGTAATAATAAATATAATATACTTAAAAGTAGCTTCAAGCTATAAGCAAAATTTCATGTCAGCAGAGAGCAGCAAGCTTTAAATTTGTGAAAAAAAAGAAAATTGAAAAAAAAATATTCAAAATTATAAAATCATTTAAAAAAAAATATATATATAAATTATAAAAGTATATTAAAAAAAAAAATGAAAAAATTATTAAATTATATAAATATATAAAAAAAATATAAATTATTAAATAAGTAAATAAAAATATAAAATTAATAAATATAAAGTTCATACTTTTTCAACATTTTACAGGGTATTACTGACGACTTATAGAAAAAGTTCAAAGTTCAAGTTCGGCAAAACGTTCAAAATATATAATAAAAAAAAAAATCGTAGTGTGCCTATGAACATATGGGAAATATAAAGATTAATTAGTCGGACAGTTTTCATGCTGATCATGAATATATATATATTTTTTTTATACATAACAAGCCATCAAACTCTTCGCCAAAATGAATAAGCTCTTGGCAAGTGTATCAAAAAAAAAAAAAAAAGTTAAACGCAAATAGAGAAAAAAAAACAGAAAAAAGTTTTTTCCTTTTTTTTTTTTTGTATTTTGAAGGCAAACATTTCGCGTGAGTTTGTTGTAAACCTTTTTAATTTATAGTTTTTTTTTTTGCTTTGCTTTTTCGAGGGGGTCGGGGCGTTGAGTATAAGAAGAAGAAGAGAAAAATAAAAGAAGTGAAAATTAAAATGCATTAAGCTTAACGCTGGGCGCGGCTACAAACAAAAAAAAAAGAAGAAAAAAAAAAACTGTGATGTGATGCAACGTGAAGAAGGCAAAGACGAAGGCAAACGCGCGGATGGGCGGGCGAGCGGGCGGGTGTGTTTCAAGTGGCAGCCAATTTTACTTGGCTAATTTGTGTGCATGAGACGTCTAGACCAACTAGAACGACGATGATGATGATGATGATGATGTTGCATGTTGCACATAATGATATTGCATATTGTTCATGATGATGATGATGAGGTTCGCTTGGCTGTTGAGGTATGAGAAGTGCAGCCGTACGTAATGCATTGGATATCGTTAGAGCAGGTCGAGAGAAAGACAGAGAGAGAGAAAGAGAGAGACAGAGAGGGGGAGGTGGATAGAAATGAGAAATATATATATATATATATATATATATGCAGCGCATAAATTGCACAAGCCGCTAACGGTAATTGTCGCCAAACGCTAAAGCGCTAACATGACGTATGCGCAATATTTGCCATGCTCTAAATGAGGCAACGCTTTTCTCTACCTTTTCAACACTCGCACTCGCATTCGCTTTGCTTTTAGTCATTGTGTATGTATATATATATATATGTGTGTGTGTGTGTGCCTGGCGTGCTCAAGCGCCTGGAAAATGCCGCTAACGATGGCGCCTAAAAGCATGCAGCAGCAATTTAAATTTGCGCACATTTCAATTTGCAAAATGTCGAAAATGCGCTAAACAACAGCAACAACAACAACAAAATACATTATAAAATAGAAGAGAGCAACAAAAAAAAATAAAAATAATGTAGAGAAAAATCACAGAAAATATATAAAAACAATGAAACAAATTTTCAAGTATACCACGTAAAAAAAACGAATATTTTTTTTTAAAAGGTTGACAAAACCATAAGGCATAAAGCAAATATGCAGAGAAACAGACATATATATCTCACACTCACTAATAATATTTAATATAGATTTTTTTTCATTTTCAAACTTTTTTCTTTTTTTTTAAAATTTATTTTAATTGAAATATTTACAAATGCAAAGACAAGGTTAATATCTTATCTATAGAATCGGGCATATGTATAAACGTTGACTAAATATTTTTTTTAATATTTTTGAAAAATTTATTAAAAATATTTTATAAATTTATTTTCAATATTTTGTACAAATTTTTTTTTTATTCAATTTTTTTTTTTTTTAATTTTAAGATAATGCATAATGTTCACAGGCATAGATAATAATTTTTTTTAATATTTTTGGATTTTCTTTTTACATTTTTTCAATTTATTAAAATTTTTTTTTTTTTAATTTTTTACCAATTTTTTTTTTTTTTAAATATTTCTCAAGTTTAATAAAAACGAAAAAAAAAAGCTTTTTAGCTGTATAATCAAATATATAAATTATCAGCAGCTATATATATATATATATATATATATATAGAAATTTTTTTTTTTTTTTTGCAATTTTTAAATTCAAATTTATTTAAAATTCCTCAAACATAATAGATATTGTCAGAATTTAAAACAAAAGTAAATATTGATTGCGTTTGATTCATATAAATATTCAAAGAAATTTTTAGATGAAATTCAACTGCATAGAAAATTTGCATTCGCATAGCTCAACTGTAAGTCGAGCTCAAATTTTTAGTTAAATTGTTAAATATGTATATCAAATGCAACACACTAACCATATACACCAATACATATACATATACATATACATATACATATACATATACATATACATATACATATACATCTACTAAATACTAAATACCATATACTAAATACTATATAGTATGCAATATAAATATTTATTAACATTTTCTACATTTTCGCATATATATATTTTCCATGCCACAGGAGAAAAAAATAAAACCAGCAAACAACATAAAAAAACAGCAAAACAAAACAAAAAAATTAAAGTTATATTCAGCACGTCGAAGATTTTGATACACTTCCCTAGCTACAAACGAAATGTTGTTCATATAAAAAAACGTAATTTTTGACCGATCATTCCCATGGTAGCTATATTATATAGTAGCCCGATTTAAGGCATATTTGGCAGAGATGTATAAAACATCAGAAAACTCAAATACTGTACGTTTCAGCCATATAGCTTAACAAACAAAAAAGTTTTTCATACAAAAACTCAATTCTCGACTGATCATTCCTATGACAGCTATATGATATAGTTATCCGATTTTATTAAAATTTTCCTGACATATTAATGTCATTATTAAACTTAAATTCTATAAATTTCAAGCGCATAGTTTAATAAACAAAAAAGTTTTTCATATAAAAAGTAAATTTTTGACCGATCATTCCCATGGTAGCTATATTATATAGTAGCCCGATTTAAAGCATGTTTGGCAGAGATGTATAAAACATCAGAAAACTCAAATACTGTACGTTTCAGCCATATAGCTTAACAAACAAAAAAGTATTTCATACAAAAACTCAATTTTCGACTGATCATTCCTATGACAGCTATATGATATAGTTATCCGATTTTATTCAAATTTTCCTGACATATTAATGTCATTATTAAACTTAAATTCTATAAATTTCAAGCGCATAGTTTAATAAACAAAAAAGTTTTTCATAGAAAAAGTAAATTTTATACCGATCATTCCTATGGTAGCTATATGTGATATAGTACTGACATCTAGTTCATTCTGATCTTATATAAAGCGTATGGGCTATAAGCATTAACTACGTCTAGTGGTTTTAATATTAATTAAAATCGATAAATTTATAATTGATTTTAATGCTGAACAAGAATATATAATATCTGCTAGACTTTGCACTACAAACTGCACTGCAAAATGTATGTACTTCCGTAAGGGTATCAAAAAAAAAAAAAAGAAAAAATGGCAGATAATAAATATTACAGCACATTTAAGGAATTGAAATGGTTTCAATTATGCCAAGCATGGGCGTGGCACAGCACAGTGGGAGTTAGATGGGTAGAGGGAGTGAGAGAGATGAAGAGAGGAAGAGAGAGAGTGTGAGAGAGATGCGGTATACGAATTCTTGATGTAGTTGGTTCATTCAATGGAAAAGTTTTACTTTGCAGCACGAATTGAATTCGACTTATGGTTTTTTTTTTTTTTTTTTTTCTTCTTTGTGCGAATATTGCAAGTGCATTCGACTTGTTACAAAAGCCACGCCCACATACAGAGAGAGAGAGAGAGAGGCAGAGACACATATGTATGTATGCTGTGAAAAGATGTTGTGCAACTGACCAAAAAGTTCCAAGTGTTCAAGTGGAAGACTCATCGCTGCCAAGGGAATGCGTGGCATTCATTCAAGCCACTGCAGCAGAAGCAGTAGCAGCAGCAGCAGCAGTAGCAGTAGCAGCATTCGTCTTTGAATTGAAACTGCCAGCAGTGCCCCGTAGCCTCTGTAGCTTCTGTTAACTTAGTGTTAGGGACAAGGGGCAAGCTACTGCGTTGATTGAAATGTTTCGCCAGCGCGTAGCATTTAAACTTTAATGCAATGGATCGCAATGTGTGCAATAAATTGAAGGGATGCAACAGCAAGTAGCAACAGCAGCAGCAACAGCAACAGCAGCAGCAGCAGCAAGTTTGCAGCAAGACAAGGGAACAAGTAGCAGCTATATAAGAAATAGATAGCAAGAGCAAGCAAGACAGAGACAAAGAGACAAAGAGAGAGAGAGAGATAGAGAAGGGGGGGCGTAAAGTAAAGATTGGGGCCCAGCAAAGAGCCGCTTAGAGAGCCACTCGAACATTGGCACAGCACGCACATTAAAAGTTCAAATGGCACAAAAATAAAATATAATAGAAACACACCAAAAAAAAATGGAAATAAAAAAAAAAACAAAAATATAAGAAAATGAAATCGACAAAAAAAAAAAGACAACAACATTGCAAGCTACAGTTGAACGACTAGTAAATACTCTACAAAATTAATGCAGAACAACAACTATCGTTAAATTATTGTCAAAACTATCGGCATACTAATGTACAATTATTCTTTGAAGTTTATTAAATTTCTTCAACACTTTAAGCCAAATATCGTCAAAACTATCGGCATACTATCGCCAAGTTGTTGCTCATTGTAAGCCAAAAAAATATATTTACTGCTTCAAAATTTGAATTACTTGACATTTACAATTGTACAAGCAATATATCGTTAAAGTATCGGTAAAACTATCGGCAAAATATCGCCAGTTTATTGATCCAATAACATTCACAGTTCAACAATTTTAGCTATTTCACTTTTACGACAAAACAAGCAAAAAATCGGCATACTATCGGCATAAGTATCGGCAAACTATCGTCATAACTATCGTAGAAAATGTACTTACACAATTTACAACTCAATAAACAAACTAACATCAAAACTATCGGCATGCTATCAACACCATTTTTTTTTTTTTAGCTACAAAAGTAAAACTAACTCCAAAAACTATCGCATAAATATTGTACAGCATAGCTTATGAACTTGATCAATGATACACAAAAAGAAAACTCACAACTTACAGTAACACCCTCAACGATAGTATTTTATTACCATTGAGTGTATGGGGGGGGAAAAAAAATCCGCTTAAAAAAATGTAAGCTTACGAAACGAAAACGTACAGAGAAGAGAACGCAAGTGAAAGATGAAATAACTGTAAAGTAAAAGGAGTACAGTTATAGAGCTCCAAGTCAAAAGAAGAAAAAAAAAGGACACAAAAATGTTGAATGGGAATCAAGCAAAAGACAAGAGGTTAAAGGCAAGCTACAAAAAAAAAAACCAAGTAAGAAAGCTATAGTCGAGTATGCTCGACTATATAATACTCGGTCTCTAGCTCTTATAGTCTCTGAGATCTGTGTGTTCATACGGACGTACAGACGGATAGACGGACATGCTCCAATCGACTCTGCTGTTGATCCTGAGTCAGAATATATATACTTTATGGGGTCGGCCACGCCTGCTTATGGATGTTACATAAATTTGCTGCTGTCACAAAGTCAATATACTCTTGGTACCCAATGGGCACCGAGTATAATAATAATAATAATAAATAAGAAACTGAAAAGTGTGTGAAATGTAGAAAAGAAACAGTTGAAAACAAAGATGAAAATGAAGTAGAAGATGATGATGAAGAAGATGAAAAGCAGCAAAGCAATGCAAAAGACACTTAGAAACTCAAGTTTGTCTCTCTCTCTCTCACTCTCTCTCTCTTTCTTTCTTTATCTAGCTATCTCTTTCACACTAGAGAGTTCTATTCTGTTTTAATGAGCTTTTTTGTGCAGCTGCATTTGCAAAATTCTATGGCCGAACAAAAATTATTGAAAACAAATTCTGTTTAATTGCAAGTTTTCCTTTCTTTTTCTTTTATTTTTGTCAATTAATGAAGTTAAAATAGAAAGAAAAAAATAAATAAATAGAAACATCAACTATAATGACAGACTGTACTTCATTAAAATATATAAGTATATGCATATTTATCGATTATTATTATCGAATAATTGTTTTTGTATAATTGTATTCGAATTGTTTTTACAATTGCGAAACAAATTTTTTTATAAATTTAACAACAGACTTATCGTCTATCGATTATTTCCCACTCTCGATTATTTATCGACTATCGATATATTTCTATACAATTTCAAATTTAGGGCTAGCACGTAAAGTTTAATATGTGACTGACTGGTCAATTTTAATATATATATATATATATATATATCGATTATTTATCGAATTTAACTATCGATTATTTTATGCGAGAAATTTGAAATTTCATCAACTGTAATAGCTACAAATCGATTGCTTAGCGGCTATTGATTGTTTATCGATTATTTATCGATTGTTTTTTTATATACTGTTTTTCATACAGTTTTAATTTTGCGACTATTGTAAAAAATACAGAAAAATGTAACAAGCGTTATATATTGATCAAGTATTGATCGATTTTAAATTATCGATTATTATTGGATTATCGATTATTTTTATGCTGTTTCATTTTGCGACTTGCAAGATATGTTAAAATATTGAAATGTAACGAATATCGATTTATTAATCGATTATTTATCGGCTATCAATTAATTATCGATTAATTATCGAATATCGATTAATAATCAATTGTCGATTAATTATCAATTGTCGATTAATTATCGATTAATTATAGATTTTTGTCAGTTAAAAGTGACTTAGTACTCTCTAAGTTCAATATTTATCGATTTTTTTTTGCTAGAGTATTGATTATTTTTTTTACTGTTTGAATTTTGCGTTTAAGCGCAAAATCACTTTTTAATTTCTTAAATTCAATTTTTGATTTTATTACGAATACGTTGACGCCTCTAATTAGCCTTGGCAGCTGACCTTTTGATATAGCGACCCCCTTCGTATAGACACGCCCTTGGCTTGCCTTGTGAGGCAGTCTACTAATTACTTGATAAAGATCCAAACAAAAGATGAAATAATAGAATAAAGAAGTAAAAAGCAACAGTAGCACTGACAGTGGCAGCTGTGGCAACTGTGGCAGCTTGTAACTTGTAACAAAAGGGCAACACAATGGAAAACGTTGACATTTATCTCTGATCGCACACTTGTGTCACACCCATTGCATACCCTGTAGCTGGCGTGTGGTGGGGAAGGGAGGTGGGGGGTGGGGGTATAGTTGAGTAGCAGCAGCATACAATAGCCTGACGACAACAAAACAAAAGCTTTATATTTGCTTTTTACTTCTGGCCCCACTCCCTGCCACTGTACACTTACATTTCTCTCTCTCTCTCTCTTACTCTTTCTCTTTTGGGCCAAAAGCCACAAACAAAAAAAAATCGAGAGCCAATCAATGCGAAAAATTGGTAGAAAAACGAATTGCACAACATACAAACACACACACACACACACAGACATAGAGGCGCATATGAGGGACTAGTGTGTATTGTTTGCTCTGTGCACGTGTCTCTATAGCAAAACTGTATACAATTTCCATCTCTCTCTCTCCCTCTCTCTCACTCTCTGTGTATGTGTATTTCTCTCTGTCTCTGTCTATGTGTTTGTCGTGTAGTTTTCATTAATTAGTGACAACAACTATGCGGGCTATGTGTGCTAACAGTACATGACACTCAAACGCATACAAACGGAATGTGGCATGCAACAAGTGCGAGTGAGAGAGACAGAGACTGAGAGAGAGAGAGAGACCCAAGTATACATCCATATACATATGTTGAATGCATAAAACTATATCATTGGCTATATATATTAGTTATACTGCATCTGGTAATTCACATTTTCATATTTCACAATTTCATGACATTCCAAATTCCAAATTCTAAATTGTGGTAATACTTCTTTCTCTTATTTGATATTTAGAAAACATTCCATTCCATTTCATTTTATTCCTTTGCTTTTTTTTCTTATTTTTTATTATTTCATTCTATTATATTCCATTCTCATTTCATTCCATTCCATTGCATTCCAGTTTGTCTGTTTTTCTTTTAATGCATCTATTGATATGTTTGAAATGGAAATGAAACAACAATAAAATGGAATCTTTTTTCATTTCTTTGTCATTTCATTTCTTGTAATTCCATTTCATTTTTTTCATTCCATTCCATCTTATTCCGCTCTATTTCATTATTCCATTCCATTTCGTTCCATTTGTTTGCACTTCATATCATTTCATTCCCTTTCATCTCATTCCATTCCTTTCCCTCTCATTCCATTCTTTTTTATCTCATCTCATTCTACTCTTTTTTATTTCGTTTCTTTCTAATTCATTCCATTCCTTGCAACTCCTTGTCATTCTTATTCCATTCCATCTCAGTCTATTCCCTTTCATACCATTCCATCTCATTCCACTTTATCTTATCCTACCCCATTCCATTGTGATATCATTCCATTCCACCTCATTCCACTCCTTTTGATTTCATTCCTTTTTAATCCATTTCCAACTTATCCCATTCTATCTCATTCCATTCCCTTCCATCTCATTCCATTTTGTTTCTTTTGTAATTCATTCTTTTTCATTCCATTCCTTTCAACTCCTTGTCATTCTCATTCCATTCCATCTCCACTTTATTCCATTTCCCCTTTTTCTAATCTCATCCCATTCCATTTCGTTTCATTCCATTCTTATCCCATTCCATTTCATTCCCTTCGTATCCCATTCCATTCCATTCGTATCCCATTCCATTCCATCTCATTCCACTTTATCTTATCCTACCCCATTCCATTGTGATATCATTCCATTCCACCTCATTCCACTCCTTTTGATTTCATTCCTTTTTAATCCATTTCCAACTTATCCCATTCTATCTCATTCCATTCCCTTCCATCTCATTCCATTTTGTTTCTTTTGTAATTCATTATTTTTCATTCCATTCCTTTCAACTCCCATTCCATTTCATTCCCTTCGTATCCCATTCCATTTCATTCCCTTCGTATCCCATTCCATTCCCTTCGTATCCCATTCCATTCTATTCTTATCCCATTCCATTCCATCTCATTCCACTCCTCATTTCATTTCATTCCTTTCCAATCTTTTCCATCCTATTTTTTTTTTTTTCATATCATGCCATTCCATTCCTCTTCATTCCTTGCAGCTTCTTGTCATACCCATCTCATTCCTTTTCCATTCCATTCCACCTCATTCCACTCCTTTTTGATTTCACTCCTTTTTCAATTCATTTCCAACTTATCCCATTCTATCTCATTCCATTCCATTCTATTCCATTTTCATTGTAGAACAACATAATTTCTGTTTCTGTCTAAGCTTCAAGTTTCTCTTGCATTCTAAAATTCCAGAAAGCATTTCTTTTTTCCCCCGTCTTGCATTACATTCTTCCGCATCTGTGTTGCCACATAGCCTCAATTCCCTCTCGCCGTACACCCCACTGCCATACTTTAATTCTTATCTAATTCTATAAGGACTTAACCCTTTTCACTTTTGCTTTGCTTCATTTTCCGTTCAGTTTGCTAAAACTTCATTTGGGATGTAAACTTTTAGGATACTCCACCTCAGTCTCAATGTACCGCTGTCTCTTTGTGTTGTGTCTCGTAAAAATTTGAAAAAAATGAGTATTGCCATAGCGTGTGTGTGTGTGTGTGTGTGTGTCTGTTGCATGTACAGGTAAGACAGGTGAGAAGAATAGCAGGAGGAGTACCAAGTGGCGCGACAGGATCATAAAGTGTGCCAAATCATGAGACTTTGCTGTCAAACACATTCACTGTCTCACTCTCACTCTCACTGTCTGTCTCTCTCTCTCTCTCTCTCTCTTAGTGTCTGTCTGTTTGTTTTTGCAGCTTAGCAGCTTATTAAACAGTAAACTGCAAGTGAGAAGCGCATAGAAAGGCTATAGATGAGAATGGTGGAGTATGCAATGCACAGTTCGATGAGTTTTTAGCAGGCAACTCAAGTGACATTAAAGTGGGCTCAGCGGTTGCCAAAGTTGCAAAAAGCATAGCACATAGCGTATAAGCTAAGAAGAAGAAGACGAAGAAGAAGAAGTGTATCAGGAACAAGAAGCAGAACCAGAAGAAGAAGAAGAAGGAGAAGATGAAACCAAAGTGTAGCAGATTCCATTGTCCCATGACTAGCATTGCACACTGTATGCTGTGTGCTGTGTGCTGTGTGTGTCCTTTGTGTGTGTGCGTGTGCTCTATGTGTCCGTTGTCCTTATCGGAAATCCAATGCTGTCACTTGCCGTTAGGGTTTTGCCCACTACGAGCATCGAGTATGGGTAGATTGTAGGGATGGCTACATAGAGGGGCAGCGTAGTAAGCTTACACAATACACAGTGCAAGAGAGTGAGAGGGCGAGGTAGAGGGAGTGAGAAACACTTCACGGACTGCCACTGATCTCCCTGGAGTATGTTGAACATACGTTTCATACTGTACATATCTCTACGTCTCTCCCTTTCTCTCTCTGTCACACTGTCTCAGTGTCTCATTCTCACACTGCCACTTGGCTCGTGGCTCGTGGCGGGGCTTATGCAACCACTCAGTGACACAAATAAAAGTAAACATGATAAAACCATTGAAAACTTTTTCCATTTTCACTTTTGAGTGTGTTTGTGTTGTGTTTCCACTCTCACGCTCTCTCTCTCTCTCTCTCTCTCTCTCTCGCTCACTCTTACTCTCTCTCTCTCTCTCTCGGTCTCTCTGTCGAGTGCAGCTGTATGGGAAGTTAATCTCAAGTGCAGCCGAGAGCTAAATATTTGCCATTGGCTCGGGCAACGCCTCTGCTTCACAATTGCCTTAGTCTCTCTCTGTCTCTGTCTCTTTCTCTCTCTCTCTCTCTCTCTGTCTCTCTGCTTGCTTGTCTGCGTGTGACTTCTTTGACCGCCATAGAATTGCGCTAGCTGCGGCTTTAGAGTCCATTGCTTATCATTGATGCTGTTAACCAAACTCTCTCTCTTCACACTCCTCTCGCACTTCTCTCACTTCTCACACAATTTCATCTCGTGCTGCACTGGTCAAGCTTGGCAATATTCTTCCTACTTTTCCTATCTCTAAACTAAACTCGTCCCTGACGTTGCCACCTTATCATGCTTTGCCTGCCATTGCCTAGCAAAACATGCATTCAAATGACCCGCAGTTTTCTTCTTCTTTTTTTTTTCTCATACCCTGTAAATAGTTACAATTGATAAGCGGCTAGCATGATAAGCGCTAAGCAAGTAAAAAAATTCACAGAGAAAATATAGTTGAAAGTTTTAGTTGCCGATAGTTATACGATAGTTATGCGATAGTGCATATATAAATTTTTATTTAACAGTTTAGTGTAGTTATAGTTATAGCATTTGCTCTAGTTTATACGATAGTTTTATGCGATACTTTATGTTATAGTTCAAGTGCTACTTTATGCGATAATTCATTATGTTATTTTTATAGAGGAAATTATAGGATAAATTAGGCGACAGTTTTGTTTTTATACGTTTGATAATATGATAGTCTATGCGATAGTTTTTACGATAGTTTAAATAACTAGGCTATGCAATAGTATATTGTGCTTCTTTATATGAAAAATTTATACGATATTTTATGCGATAGTTCGTAGAGCTATGCCTATACATTAACTTATGCGTTCATTTATGATAATTTATACGATATTTTATGCGATAGTTCGTTGAGTTACATCTACATATATATAAGCATATGCTTTCATTTATGAAAATTTATTCGATAGTTTATGCGATAATTCAAGGTGCTAGACGATAGTTTGTTACGATAATTTTTATCATATTGCTGCCTAGATTTATACGCACTTCCAGCAAGTTCTTTTAGCTAGGATTTTATTTAAAAAAAATTACAGGGTATCTTTAGTGCTGGCATTTTGTCATTTTTGCTTGCTTTCTTTTCACTTTTCACTTTGTTTTTTTTTTTTTCTTTTCTTTTCGCTTTTTTTTCGTTTTTTTTTTTGTTCATTCTGTTGGCCTTCCTTTTGTTTGTTTGCACTTACAAACCTCAAACTCAGTGACACCTCAACCCTATATATCGCTCTATCTCTTTCGCTCTCTTGCTTTGGGTATAGCCCATGAGCTGAGCGTGTTTACACTAAACTAACAAGCAAAGCTAAAAGTTGGCAAAACTGCAGCCAAGTCAATTCCCTCTTTGCCTATGAACCGCTTCAGCCAAGTGACACCTCATCTTCTCTCTCTCTCTCTCTCGCGCTCTCTCTTGCGCTCTCTTTTGCTCTTTCACAATCTGTAGTTCAGAGTTACCCATTGATAGAGCTCGTTCTGCATAAATTGTTTATGTTTGAGCGAACTGTTCGAAGGGGGCGGGAGGTAAACTTTCAGAGAGCGGAAATCTGTTTCTAGAGGCAGTGGAAAGTGAGAAAGGGGGGGATGGGGGTTGGAGGGTTGTGCAATGTGCCCCACTGGGTGCTCAGCTTGTTTGTTGTCTGCGGCTGCAACTAAACAACAAAAAAAAAAAAAAAAACCTAACCCCAAAAATAAAAAGAAACCAACAAAAAATCAACAGAACCTACACTCAACGCCCCCTACATGTCCCTATACGCCGCTGACTATACATAGTGTAACCCCGTACCCCCCCCCCCCCCGCCACCCTTCAACATTCAACGTTTTTGCCGCTAAACTCATTTCTAACCCCAAGCAGCAATAACAAAGAGGTGAACCTGGCAAATATTTGTGTCAGTCGTTGAACTTGTTCTTCTTCTGTTGCTGCTGCTGCTACTGCTACTACTGCTGCTTCTTCTTCTTCATTTTCATGCTGACCTTTGCAGACATCGCGACACACACACACACACACACACATACACAAATACAAAATAGACTAGCTGAGGGGTTGGTCGAGAGTTGAGCGGCAGGTTCAGCGTGTTAAGGTGGCATAGTGACAAGCACAGACACGTCTCTACGTAACCAAATAACTTTCTAACAAGCTAACATGCAGACACTAAGAGACAGCGAGTGCGACTGCGAGTGCGAGTGAGACAGTGCATAAAACATATTCATTTAGCATTTCAACTAGTTTTAAAGTGTTTTTCAACACTGTTAAGCAATACGAAATTTGGTCAATTGCATTTCATTTTGTAAATGTTAAAAATGCTTGATAAATGCTTCAAATTAAGTGTTGTACATAACACAACAACATGTTTTGGTATTTTACAACACTGTTTTTTTTGTTTGTTTGTGAAGCATGCTTTCTTTCATTTAGCTGCTATTAGCAAGCAGCTTGTAGCTTGAGTTACCATTAAAATCTTTGAAAATGAAAGCTAAATAAGTAGCATAAGTTGGTAACGTTTTCCAACACTGTTTTTTTATTTTGTTAAAGAATGCTTAAGTTTATTTGTTTGCCATTAACGAATGTTTAACTTAACTTGAAATACATAATTTAAGTGTTGAAAATTTTGTATAAATTTCTAGCATATTCCAACACTGTTTTTGTGTAAAGGAAACTTAGTTCCATTTAGTTAGTTGGCGCTAGCAACTGTTTAACTTGAGTTACAAATAAAATATAGACATACAGGAATGAAGATTTAACATCTGTAATTTTGTAATATTTTCCAACACTGTTTTTTTTGGGGTAAAGGAAGCTTTACTACATTTAGCTAGTCGCAAGTGATTATTTAGTTTAGGTAACAACTAAATACATGAATTAAATAATAGTTGCATTAGTTTATAGCATTTTCCAACACTGTTTTTTAAAAAACGTTTTAGCTTAGTCTCTAGATTTATTCTATAGCTAAAATTGAAGTCAATTCAAGCATTAAATGCTTTTAGCAGAGGCAGATATAGACAGGTAGACAGACAGAGAGGGAGAGGGGGGGCGCATGACAGATCCATTGTGAAAGCGATCCCTTCGCTGAACGGTGCTTAACCTTGGCTTGTCGTCTGTCGTCTTCCCGACTGTCGACAGTCGTCGAACGTCTATTGTCTATTGTCTAAATTTGCCAAATATCTCTTGCATTATGAAGTGTGCAAGAGTTGTTCAACCAGGCGATGATACCGTTGGGGTGGGGGGAGGGGGGAAAAAGGAGTAGCAAGAGTTTCAAGCTGTCGGAAAAGATGTTGGCAATGAAGCCAAGAAAGATTTGTTGTAGTTTCAGCAATGCTATGCTGCCACAGCGTTTGCATTGTGGTTGCCAATAACTTACGCTTGGCTGGCATACGGCCACGACTCGCAAGACACGCGGCATGTGGCATGTGGCACGAGGCATGCCAGGCGCCAGAACTTTTTACCTGGCCAAAAAATAATAAAAAAAAAAAAAAACATAGGAAGACCAAAATGTCAGAATGAAAAGCAAAGCGCACTGTGCGCGAATGAAGTTCTGCATGTGAATGCTGAAAGTCAGCATGTAACCAAGGCAATGAATGTCATGTTGCTTCAGCTCCCTGTTTTCCTGGAAGTGCTCCCATTCCATCCCCACCATTTGCTAGTATTATGTGGCACGTCGCGCTGTCTGGGGCTGTCAAATATTTCATGAAGATTTAACGCATTTGACGCTCCAACGAGGCGGCTCATTATGAAACGAAACGCTTGCATGAATTTTCGCCTCAACTGTTTTCCATATCACATATGTTCCTCTCCTTCTTCTTCTTCTTCTTCTTCTCGATACCATCTTCTCATTGCCCTGCTCCATTAGCAATGATTTTCATTTAATGCTGCTTTCAAAACCCTTTTTGGCTATTGGTAGAAATTCCCTTCCCTTTTCTGTCCATGCAATTTTAATTATGCATGTCAAACGCTTCAACTGCTAGCCCTTAAGCCACGCCCACTCCCCTCTCTCCCCTCTTTCTCACAGAGCCCACAAAGCCAAAAGAACTTCAATTGTCATCATATCAAACGAGGCACAGAAAAATGGCGCGTAACGATGTCTTAATTAAGGCCCGTCATAGGACGACAAGAGTCTCCAGCAAAGGCGCAAGAGAAACTCACAGGCTTAAAAGGAGGATGAGCAGGAGAAGTTGGAGCATTAATGGTGTCGTTGTAGGCATGATGAGGTCACAATTGGCATATGGCAAGCATCGAATATTGAAAATCAGTTGCCGCACAATGACTTGACAAAATGTTGCCCAGAGAGGGGAGAAAAAGAGAGAGAGAGAGAGTGAGAAAGCAGAGTCAGGGACACAGAGACAGAGACACAAAAGTAACGATGACAATGAAGAAAAATGGCAGCACTAGTGTTGGTTAACGCGCAGTGTAAAGTAACTCATTTGTATGTTAATTTAAAATTTTTTTTTTTATTTAATTTTATTTTTTTTTTTTGAGCATATTGAAAACTCAAAGTAAAAACGGAGAAAAATAACAAAGAAAAAACGTTTTGCAGTATTAAATAATGCCCGTAAAATAAAAACAAGACAACTTCATTATTCAGTTTACAGTGAGAAATACCACAATAAAAATACTAAAAATCGTAACTAATAAAAAAAACCTAATATTAAACTCATTAACAAAACAAAAGCAAATAAATCAAAAAAAAAAAAAAAATACTAATAAAATATCAAAAATATGCTATAATATATATATAAATAAATACTAAAAAAAATAACAAAAAAAAAAAAAAAATACTAATAAAATATCAAAAATATGCTATAATATATATATAAATAAATACTAAAAAAAATAACAAAAAAAAAAAAAAAAACTAAATAAATATTAACAGATAAATACTAAATAAATACTAGTAAAAATAAAATAAAATATTGCTACAAATAAAATAGATTAAATGCTTACAAAATACTGTATAAATACTAGCAAAATTAAAAAAAAAAAAAAAAAATAGCAACATAAAAAATACTAAAAAAAAATACTAAAAAAAAAATACCAAAAAAAAAAGTACTAATGAAAGACAAGAAATATGGTATAAATATAGTAAAATATTAGCTCAACAAACATAGAGACAAATACTAAAAGAAAAAATATATGAAATAAATACCAAGAGATAAATACTAAAAAAAAAAATACTCAATAAATACTAGTAAAAAAAATAAAAATCAAATATTGTTACAAATAAAATAGAGTAAATGCTAACAAAATAAAAAAAAAAAAAAAAAAAAAAACAAAAAATACCAACATAAAAAATACTAAAAAAAATACCAACATAAAAAATACTAAAAAAAAAACCCAAAAAAAATACCAATAAAATACAAAATATATAGCTAATCTGTTACACAGTGAACGTTTGCAAAAATAAATTACTATCGCGTAAGCTTTTTTATTATTATTGTATATGCAGGGATTATCCTACAGTTTTATTGCACTTTCCAATCATTGATATAACTAAAAAGCGGGAGCAAAAAAAGAAAAAAAAAATTAAAATAGAAAAGGGAAAAGAGGAAAAAATGAAAAAAGTTTTATGCGCTTTATGCATATTGAAAGTAAATGCTTTTGTTTTGGCTGGTAAAAGTTTTATAGTAAAGCATGAATTGCTGCCGTTTCGATAGTTTTCATAGCGTTTCTCAATGCTTTCACTTTTCACACATTCCGCAATTAATTTCCGTTTGATTGTTTGTCTCTCTGTCGCTGCATAAGCAGTAGTAGCAGTGGCAGCAATAGCAGCCGCAATAGCTGCACCAGTCGCAGCAAAGGCAGCATCAACAATTCCGCCCATCAATTCGACGCCCACTGCAGTTTAATTGCTTCGGGGCTTCTACAAAGCTTTCATTCTTGCTCTCTCTCTCTCACACACACTCGCACTCTCTCTCTCTGTGTGTGTGTGTATTACGTGTATGAGTTTGTGATTTACGCGCTGCATTTGCCGCCATAAATAAAGCGCTAAGCACAACGGGCACACATAGTAAATGGTTTTAATGCTTGGATTTCTCATGCACGGATATGTTCTCGGGGAACTGCGTATGTTCAAGCCAGCTGAAGGGTATTAAAAAGTGGGCGTGGCTTGTGCTGTTATTGCTATTGCGATGTCGACAACTTTGTCCCGTGACTTTCATTTGTTCAGTTCATTTGTTCCCTCTCTTCCAATGGTTCGGGGTTCCTGTTATTCACCATTACCAATCCTACATATTTCCAACTTCCCCTCCGCCTCACAAAACATTCCCATTTTCTGGATATCCGTTTGGGTTCATAGAACGACGACGACGAGCATGTTTATTGCTGTTCCATTGTTGTCTTTGGCTAATTGCCGATGGCACTGACAGCAGCAACAACAACAACAACAATAACAACAATCACTTACAACAACAGCAGTAGCAGCAGCAGCAGCAGCAGTAGCAGGAAAACAACATGAAACAATTGTTCCCAGGGCATCGATTTTGATTCAATGCGAAAAATAAAGTTGCTACAATTTCAAGATGCAATTTGTGCGGGATTTGAATGCAAGCAAGAGAGAGGAAGAGTGAGAGAGAGAGAAATACAATGCATGTCAAATGAGTTAATGAATTAGTTCTGTCTGAAGACAGACACTGACAGACAGATGTTAGCTGTAGTATATATATGTCTTGTCTTGCCAATAGATTAAGACATGACTAACAAGCTGCTCTCTCTCTCTCTCTCTCTCTTTCACTCTATTTCTCTTACTCCTAAGTTTCAGCATAATTATACAAAATTTACATTTTTATTATTTTCAATTTTCTCAACATTCTTCGAAAATTCTTAAAATTTTTTTTTTATTTTCTAAAAATTCTCAAGTTTCTCTTTATTCTTTGAAGATCGTATAAGCTTTGCTTTTAATAGCAATAAGCTAATAAACAAATATTTTGAATATAAAGGGACAACAGACAACTTTAGGAACAACAGTGAGCAAGAAGTAGGCATAGAATATTTACAGTTACAACTAGAAATAAAAAAAAATAAAAAAAAAAAATAATAAATATATATCTATATAATAAATATAATATATATATATATATATATTCAAATAAAAAAAAATAAAAAAAACTATTCAACTTTCTAAATCAAGAAAATTCTCTATTAATATAAGATTCAAGAATTTATAAGAAATTGGAAAAAAAAATAATTAAATTTAATATTTACATTTGTGATTCACTTGGGACAATTGTGTATAAAAATTTAAATGAGTTGGAGCTTCAATTATAGTCGACAGGATTTAGGTTTGTAAAGATCCTGCATCAGATTAATTTTATTGCATTTTTAGTTTTTTTTTTTTTTTAATATTAGTTTTTAAAATTTTGCAATATCCTATAAAATATTCTATAATTTATATTTATATATATTTAATTTTTTTATTTAACAGGTTAAAAGCAGGTCCAGGAGCATTACAAAGAAGTAGAAAGACAACAACAACAACAACAACAACAACAATTAACAACCAAAAATAAACAAATAAATAAATATTAATAATAAAAAAAACAGAGGCAACACAAATAAGTCTAAATACGAAAAGGAAGAGAAAGAGGAGGAGGAAGAGGCAGATAAAGTGAAAAAAATCGTAAACAAATGTTTTTTTTGAACGTTCCAACTGTCTAATATAGTAGTAGTGAAATCGAGATGGTCATCAATCTGAATCCTACCACTTTAACCAATGCCAATGGTATCAGCAGCCTGATGGCCATCATTAGCCATACGGTGATCGATGACGTTGTCTATATGCATATTGTGTGTCCCGGCGATGAGATATCCAAGTGGGTAACATTGGAGGAAGCCCTGGGATTGTGCCCATCGGCGGTAATTGCTTACACACAGCTAACATTGTCACATATATTTACACCACCGGGTGGCACTGGTGCTCCTGCTCAGGAGCCAAGTCTCTTCGACTGATGATAATAAATGTTGACTTTTTCAAGCCTTTCACAACAACAACAACAACAAAAACAAACAAAAAAAAAAATAAACAAACAAACAAATAAATAAATCACAACACAACACAAACATACACAGAAACCACACAACAAAATAATACTAACAAAAACCAAAAAAAAAACAACAAAAAAAAAAACATTTTTTTAAAAAAAAAAAAACAAAAACTAAAACAACAACAACAAGCACAACAAATACTTGGATCAATACGAAGAGAGGAAGAAGCAAAGAAAAGAAAAAAACGTAACATTTAACTGAAAACGATTCAACCAATAAAACAGCATAATTCCCACGAATGCGACCAAAGGCAAATAGAAAAAAAAAACCTAGAAGAAGCAGAAGACGGTCACGGAAGCATAAATAGCATCAATAAGTGGAAGAAGTAGAACTTTGGAATTCACAAAAAAACACAAAAAAAAAAAAAAAAAAATATGAAAATGAAAATGAAAATGAAAAGAATGTTGAAGGAAGGATATGATGTATTAGACAGTATTAGGAGTAGTAGTTACCCTTTTAATTCACCGCTCAAAAAACACTTCGTACATTTTTCAAATTCAAAGTTCAAGCTTTCAATTTTGCGAACACTAAAAAATGACATCGATGTAATTGTTTCGATATTAAATTTCGCATGTACATGTATATTCAAATATATGTACCAACAATACTGTTGCGCCAGTTGATTCATTTCTTTATTTCTCATTCTCATTCTCTATCATCTTCTCAATTTCTCTAGCTCTTTCTCAGAAACTATTTGTTATGCTATCGATGGTTTTTTTTTTTAAATGCGTTTTCCTCATTATTCTATGTTTAATTTGCACCTCGACAAGTTTCTCTATGAAAATTTCCTAGAGAAACGAAAAGTATTTTGCGAAAATTTCATGGTTCTCCGATTACTTTAACAGCTTGAATCCAATAAAAATGTACAATCTAAAAGTTGTTTTTTTTTGACACAGTGTTGCAAATGTCGTAAGTAAGTCTGCTCAAATTTTATGATACTCTGAATATTATGATATTGCAGGAAACTATAGAAATTATCTTAATTATTAATTAAATTAATATCTAAAAATACTTATCCGAAAGTTTCTCTTTAAAAGAGTTTCAAATATTGTGAGTAGTATTCTGTACAAATTTCATGGTTCTCCGATTACTTTAACAGCTTGAATCCAATGAAATGTTATCATATAAACTCGGTAAGTTTTACTATGCAGTGTTTCCAATATTGCAAGTATTCTGTTTTAATTCCATGATTTTCCGAATATAATAATATTGTAGGAAATTATAGAAATACTTGAATTGATCTTAATTTTCATTTTAATTATTTTTCCCAATTTTGCCAATATCTAAGATTATTATCCGAAAACTTTTCTTTAGGCGGGCATAATATTTTGAGCATTTTGTAAAAATTTCATGGTTCTCCGACTACTTTATCAGTTTGAATCCAATGAAATTTTATCATGTAAACTCGGTAAGTTTTACTATGCAGTGTTTCCAATATTGCGAGTGTTCTGTTACAATTTCATGATTTTCCGAATATAATAATATTGTACGAAATTATAGAAATACTTGAATTGATCTTAACTTTTATTTTAATTATTATATTTTTGCCAATATCTAAGATTATTATCCGAAAACTTTTCTTTAAGCGGTCATCATATTTTGAGCATTTTGTAAAAATTTCATGGTTCTCCGACTACTTTAAAAGTTTGAATCCAATGAAATTTTATCATGTTATCTTTTTTTTGATACTCGTTAAATTTTGCTATGCAGTATTTCCAATATTGTGAGTATTCTCTTTTTATTTCATGGTTCTCCGAATATAATAATATTGTAGGAAACTATTGAAATATACTTGAATTTATTTCAATTGTATTTCCAATTATAACAATAACAGTTTAGCATTATGCTATTGCCTGATTTGGCACACGGCTTAATATTGAAAATTTACTTTAAGCTAGACAGAATCTAGGCAAAAGAAATTTTGATATTAAATTTTTATTTGCAATTTTTTTTTTTTTTTTTTTTTAATTTCTTCACTTTGTTTTTCGTATGTTTTGCCGCTTTCTTATTATTATTAGATATATATATATATATATATATATATATATTTGTTTTTTCTTCAAATCTATATTGAAAACAGCTGGCGACAGAGTTTCAACACAGAGACAGAGAGAGAGAGAGAGAGAAGGAGAGAATTTTCATCATCTTGGCTTGTTAGGCAAGGAAGAGCGAGAGAGGAGGAGGAGTAGGAGGGCGGGGGAATGTAGAAAGGAAAGGAAGCATTAGGGAACTGTGAATAAAATGTGTGACATTGACATTCGCATTCGCCTGTGGACTTTGCAGGCTTGGCCTTGTAGCTTAGGCTCACGTGCCGCTGTCGCATTTGTCAGCAGTACACAACAACAACAACAACACACACATGCAAAGAGACAGGCAGGCAGACAAGCTGAGACAGATAGACATAAGTACGATACGTACGTAAATACAGCTCAAAATTGTTGACAACGCGGCGTATGCGTAATGCGGCCTTTTTTTTCCTTTTACCTCTGCGCTGCTGCTCTCAGCTCTCTTTTGTCTCTCTCTCTCTATCGCTCTCTCTGTCTCTGTCTCACATCGATATGGTATGTTGTGCCATGGCCAGTTATCAAAGTTCGTGTGCTTGTTGCCCAACCTATGCGTACGCACAAAATTTGTCTTAGGCTTAGGCATTTCAATTGCAAATTAGCCTAGCATCTCTTGCTTATTGCGGTTTCACGTTCACGTTCACGTTCACGTTCTTGCTTTCGTCTCTTGTCCTTTGTGGGGGGCATGGCTGACTGGCTGCTTGCTTCGTCTTCGTCGTTGTCGTCTTCTTCTTCATCATCATCAAGTTGTCGTTCTCGCTCGACCGCATTCAAAGTGTACATTTCGCTTTTTGTGGCAATTTGAATGATTTATGTTGATTGCGTATAATTGCATGTTGTGTCCTCATCCTTATCCTTACACCCAAAACCACAATTTCTCTTCAGGTGCCTGCCTGCCTCTCCCTCTTTCTCTTCCTCTTCCTCTACCGGTAATGCTCAATCTTTCAGGCCATGAACTGGCCCTAACCTTAGACATTTAGCGGCGCATTGTTGATGTCGTTTGCTGTTGCTCTTGTTGTGCTGGCGTCGCTGCTTTTATGACGCACCATCTGTCAACAGCTTGTTGTGACAATGTCTGGCCAGAATAACAGCAGCAGCAGTGTTTATGTTGCGGCAACATTGGGCGGTGCTTATAGCGCGGGCTTGGCTAGACATTGCGCGCTGCTTATCTAATTATGCGACCTTCTCCTCCCTCACCGCCAAAGTCAAAAAAAAGCACGCAACAGAAAGAAAAAATTGCCATACCTCCAAATGTTACACACCCGTACGTCCATGGTCGACGTACACTTCTACATTTCATTTCATTCAACTTGTCTTTTGCGGCACGACGCTTCATTTTTCTAACCAGGCAAATGGCCATTGTGTGTGTGTGTCGGCAACGACGGCGGCGTGGCGCCTAATGGCGGTGGGCGCGCGCGCATTTATTTCGCTTGTAAACGAGCGCAATTTGCAATTTGAACGCGTCCATTTGGCGGCGGTGGTGGGTGCCAAACGCCACGTGCCCGACTCCTCTCCTCTATATGTATATTCTGCTTTTTGCCTTTTCTTCTTCTTCTTGTTCTTCTTTTGCTTTCCATGTCATTTCTTTGCCCTGCCTGCCATGCCTATAACAGCATAGTCATGGCTTTTGCCTTTCACTTACACCTTAACATTTTTTTTGCAATTGAATATTTATTTGAGCTCGTTCCCGCTTTTTTTTTTGTTGTCCAATGGGGTCGTGGCAAGGCAACTAAAACAAGTTATTATGAGCAAAAGGCAACTGTCCAAGTTTTTTTTACAGCGTCAAGGGAATTAAAAATTAAAAATTATTGCATTGCCATTTTGCTAATCAGACAATTTATTGTGTGCGAGTGTGACCAAATGCGTGCAGCTAATTAATACCACGAATTTTAGGAAGTTGATCATCATTGATCATGCTATAATATTATAATATAATTAATTTTTATTAAATTAATTTAACATTTTTATTATTCTAATACATTTTTATATGCATTATATAAATGAAAATTAACATTTTTCTATATATTTTAAAATTGATATTGATATTTGTTTGGCATTTGGTAACTAACATGCGGTTGGTCACACTGTGCGCGTGCATCAAAAACGAAAAACGAACGTCAGCGGTAGCGGCAGCGGCAGAAGCAGCAGATTAGAAATGGCAGCAGAATGCAAAAAGGAATCAAGTGAAGCCAAGTCACAGCGGCAGCGGCAGCAGCAGTAAGAGAGAGAGAGAGCGTACTAGAGTGTGTACAGAGTGTGAGAGCGCAAGCAAAGAGAAACGTCAGCTAATAAAATGAACTTTATGTGCGAACGTGCGTAGACTTGAAAAATAGAAAACTGAAAAAAAAACGGAACGCAACATGGAATTGGAAGTGAGTAACCGTAACATACACACACACACACACATACATATAGATATACATACAGTCAGTGTTGAGAACTTATTACAAGCTTCTCTCTATCTATGTCTCTGTCTCTTTTCCACTTACATTTGCTCTCTTCATAGCACACGCACAAACTTGCCTTGTTGTTGTTGTTGCTGTTGCTCTTGTTTTGTTATTGCTTTTGTAACACGCTCAGTTTCAGTTTCAGTTGCCTAATTATAATTTTGCAATTCTGCTGCCGCATGCAAAATTCATTGCGAATGCCAAAGCAGCAGCCAGCAGCAGCAGCAGCGTGAATGGCGCAAAAAAAAAAAATTAAAATAGAAGGAAACGCAGAAAATAGAACGCGCGCGTTTGTATGTGTGAAAGAGAGACAGAGAGAAAGAGAGAGTGAGAGAGAGACAACAGCAGGCGTTGCATAACATTGTATCTCTATCAACTAACTGCCTCAACGCCTGACACAATCCCGCCCCACCCCCTCCATTGCCTTGTTGTTGCTTCCGTTGCTTCTGGCGCTGATGTAAAACATAAAACATGACAACTTCCGGATGTTACCCCAAGGCTAGGTGCTGCCGACTGTTGTGTTGAAGTCAGCCGCCTGATGCCTGATGCCTGATGTGTTGTGTTATGTTATGTTGTGTTGTGTTGTGTTGCGTTGCGTTGTGATGAGGTAGATGGTATGGGATGCTGGGGCAGGGTGTAGTTGAACGTCAGCGTTAAGCGTTTTATGGCCAAAATGTGCGTTTCATTTGAGTTGCCATGCTTTACGTTCTTCCACTTCCACTCCCGCTACCACTCTCTCATTCATTTTGCGCTGATTTGCAGAACTTCCGTTAGATTGTTGATGCTGCTACTGCTGCTGCTACTGCTACTGCTGCTGATGTTACTGCTTTCTGCAAATGTTGCAAATCTT
Organism: Zaprionus obscuricornis; assembly: GCA_037044475.1. Lineage (NCBI taxonomy): Eukaryota > Metazoa > Arthropoda > Insecta > Diptera > Drosophilidae > Zaprionus > Zaprionus obscuricornis. The sequence goes on along the minus strand of JBAMBR010006579.1, from coordinate 17,758 downwards.
TGCGAAAAACTTGTCGTAAAAATATCTTCATCAGGCATTCGCCGTTGCCGTTGCCCTTGCCGTCGCTGTCGCAGTCAAAGTCATTGCCGTCGTCGTCGCCTTTCAGGAAATAAAAACATCGTCAAAGACGCAAAGCGGTAAACTGGCAAAAACGGGAACAAACAGCGAAGAGCAAGTGCAGTAGGGACAGAGAGTAATGTTTGGATTGTTGCGAATATTTGGAGCAACTCCAAAAAAAAAATTGTAGCAATGAAAACTGGCAATAAACAAATGGCAAAGCGGCAACGGAAGTTAAAACGAAGCGCACAAAATGGCGGCCATCGCACCGGAAGACAAAGACATCAGACGACGAAGATGACGATGACGATGACGGTGAAGATGACGATGACGATGACTATGGCAGGCCAGCGCCTGCATTGCAACTGTTTACCAGACTCCAAATCATTCCTTCTCACACTGTCGTAATCATTCGTTCGTGGCGAATTTATGAAGCATAAGCTGCATAAACATTAAGCTTACATAAAGCGTGAGGCACAAAAATCCCTGCACAGGACACACACACACACACACACACACAGGCAGAGCAGAAAACCGGCGACGCTTGCAACATTTTAAGTGTCGATAATTTTGCCGTTCGCCGTTTGCCGTTCATGACATCATCATCATCATCATCATGATGCTCATGCTCATCATCATTATTATCATCAACATGAACAAGAGCATCGTTATAGTGGTGGGCGTTGGGGGAGGGGGCGTGGCAAGTTGCCTTCTAAAAACTCATGCATATGCATAAACTATGCAAAACGACAAAAACTTAGCGCGCAGACACTAACAAAGGGCAAAGGAGACACACACAGAGAGAGAGAGAGAGAGAGAGAGAGCGTGTGAAGGGGGACTGTGAGTGAGAATGAGAAACATGGCTTACACACAGACAGGAAGCCAGCGAGTGAGAGAGAGAGAGAGGGGAAGTTGAAGAGCGAACGTACGAGTCGGCGAGAAGTGAAACGATGCGATAAGCAAAAGCATTTAAAATTGCAGGGCAGAGAAAAAAAAAATAAAAAAAAAAAACCATTTGCATATTTCGGTGCGAAAGCTAAATTAAGTAAATGTAAATTTTTGCTCCGTAATAATAACAATAGAAAATACAACAGAAAATACATACAAAAGCTTTTGCTTTTGCTTTTCCTGCAAAAATACCTTTAGCCATACAAAGGATATAAATATATGTATATCGTACATACATATACATATAGCAGATATACATACATATGTATATGTATATGTATATGTATATGTATATCGATAATTCTTTGGGCTTACGAAAGTGTAACAACAGCAAAGTAAAGATATATACATATATATATGTTATGTATGCATAATAAATGCGTACCATAGTTAGTGAGCATGTTGAGTGTGCAACAAAATGGAATGAAACACTCAGTCATTAAGTCAAGTGCTTGAATTTGTTTATGGAAAGTAGAACAAATGTTTTTTTTGTTTACAATTTTTAAAACCAAATTTAAACACATTTAGTATGATATGCAACAAAATGGAATGGAACACAGTGGAATGGAACATTATGAAATGAAACATTTGTTAGGTTACAAAAATCAAAAAACGTTCAGGATAAAATTAACAACAAATTGAGTATTGGTTGCAACAAAATAGAATGGAACACATTGGAATGGAACATAATGAAATGAAACATTTGTTTGGTAACAAAAATCAAAAAACGTTCAGGATAAAATTAACAACAAATTGAGTATTGATTGCAACAAAATGCAATGGAACATAATGAAATGGAACGCAATGGAATGAAACATATAATGAAATGAAACATTTGTTGGATATAAAATTCAAAGCAAACTCTATTAAGGATCAAAATTATCATCAAATTGAGTGTGCAACAAAATGGAATGAAACACTCAGTCATTAAGTCGTCAAGTGCTTGAATTTGTTTATGGGGAAATTTCTGCTTACATTTTGAAAACAAACTTAAACACAAAACGCAACAAAATGAAATGGAAAACAAAATGAAATGGAATGAAACACTTGTTAGACATAAAATTGAAACGCATGATCAATGCAACATTTAATACAAAGTCTGTACATTATGCATATTTTTATTGGAACGCTGTGGAATGGAACATTGATGAAAACACAGTGCAAAAATGCAATGCTAAAAACTGATTGGTGAATATTGGTTAAAAAAAAACTGATAAACCTTGAAGGCAAAAGTCTCAATATAATGTGAAACAAAATGGAATGAAACAGCATATGGCAAGTAAAGCAAAGCAATAGTTAAAATAAATAATGATATGTATGCAAGCTAAATAAAGTAATAAAAGCTGAAATAAAATGTAAGCTGAAACATTATGGGAATGGAACATAAGAGCATATAATTACAAAGTAAACAAAACACATGAATTACGAAATGAAACGAACGAAATGAATGAATATATAAAATGTGTGTAAGCAAATAATAATAATAAGCACATACGAAACATGAAACGAAACGAAATGGAATGAAACACTATTAACACAGTGTTGTTGTTTTTTTTTATTTTTTTGTATTAAAGTGCAGAGCATGACACAGAGCGAGATATGATTTGACATTTTATTATAAGCAAATAATAAGTTGGCAAGGGGGGGGAGGGGGTGGGGCGGCACACACACACAGGCAGACAGACATAAAGAGAGCAAAAGGTACTCAAAACAAATGAGAGGATTTTGCTCGATCTGCAGCTGGAATATAAACATATAACATACTATATAACTAATTTATGATATTACGAGTATTTTTGATGTGACTTGAGGTCACATGACACACACACACACACGCACACACACACACACGCACACACACAGGCACACAACACTGTGTGAGCAACACACGACAAAATTCAGTTATGCAGCGTGTGTAAGAGAGAGAGAGAGGGAGTGAGAGGCAAGATATGTAATACAAGAGGGTAAAAATCAGCAAAAAAAAAATGAAAATAACAAAGCAAAAGCAAAAGCAAAGCATCAATGTGAGAAGTTAGATTGCTTGCAGTGAGAGAGAGAGAGGGAGAGTGCTACTAACGGTAGGAGTAAAGCAATGGCAACGGCAGCAGCAGCAGCAGCAGCTCCTACGTGATTTGTTTGCCAAATTGTGGCAAAATGTGTGTTGCGCATTCTCTGCTGCCTTTGCCACTGCCAGCCAGCCAGCCAGTCACTGTATGTGTCTGTGTGTGTGCCGCTAATTGAGTTGTTGCTACCACACACACACACACACACACACACAAACACACACATACAGTCAAAATACATTACCCAAGCAGTTGGCCAATGGTCGGTCTCTTGGCCCCTTTAGCACCTATATACAGCTGCTCCCCCCCCCCAAGTCTCTTTCTGTCTCTTTCAGCTTACTCTTCCTATCGCTTTGTCTCGCTGCTTGCTCGCGTCCTTCTCGCGCACTTCCGCCTTTGGTTTATTGAGTTTGCATGACCCTAATTTAAAGATGATTTAAAATTCCCGCAGCGAAATTAAGCAAATGTCCGATCTGAAGTCAATGTCTTTCTCCCAACTCTTCTTCTCCGTTTCGTCGTCGTCGTTGTCGTCGTCGTCGTTTGTTGTTGCCATTAGCACTGTTGGCTGTTGCACGAATGGCGCGCTAATGCGCCACATTTATCATGCAGCCTGGTGATGCGATGCTGCGATACTGCGATGCGTTAGCAAACTCTGGCAACCAGCATTGACTGACCCAAAACGAAATGTTGTAACGCTAATGTTCGCCACTTGCTTCAACATAAATTATCTTTAATCAACAAACAACAACAACAACTACAACAACAACAATTAGTCAAAATAATAAAATGCTTTTAATCGATTTTAGCAGCTTAGCTTTAGGCTTCAAGCAAGCTGCGTACAATCGAAAATCCATCACTTATAATGCCAACAGCTGCAGACAATTTGATTGACTTACATATATCCGGCACTTTTTGCCTTTTTTTTCTGCTCAAATCTAAGCAAGTTTTTCACTTGTCGCCACTTCCCATAATTACTTTATGAACTGTAAATTTGACTCTCCTTCAAATCTTAAGCTAGACTCGTATTCTAGACTAAGTCGATAAATTATAAAGAATTTTTATATATTTTATATTAATTTTGGATAAGTATTTTTTATTGCCCCCCAAAACAAACGAAACTTGGCAGGAACAATAAAATATATATATATATTCTTGATCAGCATGAACAGCAGCTTATAAATTTTGCATTGTGCATCCGTTCGTTTATCTAGTCTCTCAGTTTTAGAGCCCATAGCTCAATCGGCTGGATCGGACCACCACATTGTATGGTTGTCATAGGAACGATCGATCAGTAATGATATTTTTTTGCTTTGTGTTACTACATATACGTCTCATATATTATTTAGGTCTAAATCGGATTACCAAAAATCATATATCATATAGCAATCATAGCAATAATCGCCACAAAATTTTGTTTATTATTCGTTAAGCTATCTAGCCTTAAATTTTCAGTATTTCAGTATTTGATTTTGGGAGTTGTTACCAAAAATTATTTCATATTATTTTAGTTCAGATTGAAAATTTTTATATTATATAGTTGTAATAGAAACAATTAATCCAAATTTTTTTTGTTTGTTTTTTACACTAGCCGGATGAAACTTACAGGATGATATTTACAGGATGAAACTTACAGGAGTTTATGATACTAGAGACCCCTACATACATATGTACATATATACGACGACAAACATATCTCATATCAATTTAATGCAGATCGGACAATTTTATCATATAGCTGTCATAGGAATAATCGGTCGAATGTTGAAAGTTTTAATAGGAAAAGTTTTCTGCAATGAAAACTAGGAAGAGTATTGGATCTTTGGCACTGCGATGATAATTTTGCTTTCTTCTTTCTTTCATGGTAATACGACTGAAATTTGCAGTAATTGCTTTAAGTTCTGTGACGAACTTATGAGTCTCAGCCAAAAGTAACTCTGCAATTTTAATAGAAATGCAACCCCCCGAAATGTTCATTAAATTTAAAAAAAAAAAGCAAGCGTAAATAAATGTTTTTTTTTTGCATATGCTATGATTTTTTATTTGATAATGAATTATTTTTTTATATATTTATCAGAACATAAATAGAAAATTGACAATTGGAATTTATTTTATTGAAAACTCATATTAATTAATATTAATTACTAAATGTTGAAATGTTAAAATCAATGTCCAGTATTATGTTATGCATAAGTTTTAAACAAAACTTGTATTTAATATTTATTTATATTTATTTTTTAATATTTATTTTTTTAATATTTATTTATTTATTTTATTTTATTTTTTTCTATATTTTCTCTTTTATAAAATTTTATAGGAATCGAATATTTTCCGCATCCTACGAAACGACCATGAGTTAATTTTTTTTATTCTTTCTTATCATCTGTTGCTCTCTAACTTATTTTTTTTTTTTTACTTAGGGACGCCACCCAAAAAGAAATCAGTTAAAGCGAGATATATAGCCTGGCGTGTAAAAAACAACATTTAATGCATTGATGATAGACCAACTAGAGATCCAAGAAAATCTGTCATCATTGAAAGGATGAACGTAACGTAAACTAAGGATATATTATATAATTTCTGCAACGGTTGAAGTTATTTCTGGAGCGTAGCTCAAAGTGCGGTCACCAATGCTTCTTTGAGAATACTACATTCAAATTTTGCGTTTGAATAATGCTTAGAAGATAACATATCTATATATATATATATATATATATCTATATGTAGGATATATGGTAGCTTAAGTGATAATGTATATTGACATATGTTAAGAGTTTTAAATAAAAAATATATATAATATTAAATAAATGTTACCCAGAGGTGTTTTTAATGCTCATAGGGTGGCGATGTAGACTCTACAAAGCATATATAAAATATATGCTATATATATATATATATATTCTTGATCAGCAACGATATTTGATTATCTGTGTGTTTGTTCATTCATCTCTATCCTAGACTATTCTTTCATTGCATCCCTATGGCAAAGCTGCATATAAATTGTTACTGTGTTACTATATCATATAACTCTCTTTGGAACAATCGGTTGAAATTGAAGTTTTTATATACAAATACATTTCATATTTGCAACTGTTGCTTGAATTATGCAAATTTTTTTTTCTTATTTTGTTTAATATATTTTTAAAATCGAAATAAAATTTTATTATTATTATAAATTTTTTTTTTTTTTGATATTTATTATTATTATTTTTTATTATTATATTTCTTTTATTAATATGGAATTTATTATTTTTATTACTATTATTTATTATTATTATTTATTATCTTTATTATTATTATTCTTTTTATTATTTATTTTTTAATATTCTTATTTTTCTATCATTAACTTAAAATTTATTTTTTATTATTTTTGTTCTTATTTGTCTTCTACGAACTTGAAGTTTAATATTTGAAACTTTTATTAATTTGAAATTTATTATATTATTATATATTTTTTATTATTATTTTTTTATTATTATTATTTCTCTTTTGTTATTATTCATTTATTATTATTATTTATTATTATTAATTTGAAATTTATTATTTTATTATTATTATTTATTATTATTTTTTGTGTTTTTATTTCACTTTTTTTTAACTTGAAATTTATTATTTTCTTATTTTTTTGTCAAATATTTATCTTTTATTTAATTTGAAATTTATTCTTTTATTATTATTTTTTATTTTATTATTATTTTTATTTTATAAAATTGAAATTTATATTTTTATTATTATTAATTATTTTTGATTTATTTATTATGTTAATATTTATTTATAATGTTAATATTATTTTTTTTTTTTTTGTGTTTTTATTGCAGTTTTTTAATCTGAAATTTATTATTTTTTTTTTATTATTATTTCTATTTTTCTACTATTACCTTGCAATTTATTTTATTATTATTATTTTTTATTGATTTTAATTTTTCTCTCATATTTAGTTGAAATTTATTATTTTATTATTATTACTTATTTATTATTATTTTTTTGTCAATTTTCATTTAACTTGAAATTTATTATTTTAATTTATTTCTTATTATTTTTTTTTTATTTCTCATTTAGCAATTTCGATATTTTTAATTTTTTTTTGCTGTTTATTATTTTTTGATATTCTCTTTTATTTATTTGAAAAAAAAAATATTTTTTTTTGTATTATTCTTTTTCTCTATTAATATTTTCTGTTATTAAAGTCAATTTATTCGTTTCGATTTTTTGCTTTCTGTCATTTTTTAATGTTTGTAATGTAATTGCCATTGAAAAATTGTGTCATATTTATTTGTAATTTTCCCATTTTTATTTTTTTTTTTTTGATCCCCTAAGACTTTTTTTTCTCTCAACTTGTGTTTTATTTTTGTTTTTTTTTTTTTTGCGAGACACATTTGAGATCTCTTGAGTGCTTAGTTTTTTAAAGTAAATTACAGCATAAGGTGTGGCATGCGACGGGGCGGACTGCCTCTCTCTCTCTCTCTCTTTCTTTCTTTGTATCTATGCGTCCTTCAGTTACTTTAGGCGACACTCGTGAGCGATTTGAGTAAGGTAAATGTCAGCGACAGTTTCTGCTATTCTGACAGCAGCGACAGCATCTACTTGCCACAGACAACAGCAGCAAATATTAGCTGCCTGCAGCATCTATCTATCTCTCTCTCTCTCTCTCTCTTTCTGCCTGCTTTAACTAAAGCTTTTCGCAGTTGTTGTTGTTGTTGCTTCGTCGCTTAGTCAATGTTGTTCGCTTCATGACTTGGCCGGCGGCTTATCGATCGGCAAATTTTGCACAAGAAGTAAAACGCGTTGCGAACGAGATGCGATGCGATGCGATGCGATGCGACATATAACACAACGCGTCGTTGCTTGCCGCACACGCCTGTCATCATATCATGTCAATCAAGCGCAGAGCGAAACACTTTACCCAAACGAAGATGGCGTCTCGTTGCTTACGCTGCCACGCCCACATCACCTACTCTAAGTTGCAGAAGGCTGTTGAGTAGCAGTTGCAAGAGATTGCTACGAGGAGGAGGATGATGGAGGGGAGGGGGGGGGGGGTGGGGGGTTTGTGGTACGTGGTACGTGGCATTGAGAAGTACATTAAACTAAGCTGGCAGCGAAATGGCAAACTAAGTGACGGAGCAAGTGTTCCCCTAGACCAAGTTGTGCCATCACCACCATTCCCACCGTCTATGTGTATGTGTGTGTGTGTGAGCTGACAGGCAATCTGCTTAGGCAGTGGGCAGGGCAAAATAACGGTAGTTTTGCCCACTTAGCCAAGCAACTGGCCAAAGTGTCTACGCATATCAAATGATGCCGCCAACTATGCAACACATACACACTTACACACTCACACACACACACTCACACACACACACACACATGTGTCAGCAGCGCAGTCTTTTGCACATTTTCTTCAAGCAAAGCTGCATTTCATCTGAAAGGCGTGTCAGCCCATCCCTGAACTGTGCCAAGCAGCATAAGATGTTGAAATATTTGCAAATCATTTGTTTCCCAACAATTTTTATTCACTTTCCTTTGCCAGGCAACAGAGAGAGAGAGAGAGAGAGAGAGAGAGAAAAAATAAAAGATTTACAGCTTTAATGTAAGAGCTAGACAGAGACATAGAGAGAAAGAGATAGTTGTTAAATTGAGCTTAACTGTAAATTTATTGATAGCATAAACAATTAATCAATGATTCAACTTGCAAAGCACAACAAAAAAAAAAATTAAAATAAAATAGGGAATTTATTTTAGAGCAAAATAAAAAAGTACATTAAAGCTCACTGAAAGCTTGATTATTTTGCTGATTAAGCAGAAAGAAAAGCTTCAAAGCACATTGAAGCTCATGTAAAGCTGCCAATGCTCAATTACAATTTTGCTGTTTAAGCTAAAGCTAAAGCTCTTAGACTTATTAAAGCTTAAGCAAAAGCTTCAAAAGCTTCGATTGACATTTGCTATATGAACAAATTACATTAAAGCTCATTCAAAACTTCAAGTCGAGCTTTGACCTTTAAGCTCGACAAATATTTGTCAACAAAGCAAAAGTTTTCAAGCACATTAAAGCTCAAGCAGAAGCTTTAATTAACATTTAAATCAAAGCTCGACTGACATTTGAAGTTTAAATTGCAATTAAAGTTGTAAAGTCGATTTAAGCTTAATTTTTGCTAAAATCAACAAATATTTGTCATTATACCGAAAGCTTTCAAGCACATTAAAGCTCAAGCAGAAGCTTTAATTAACTTTTTAGTTAAAGCTCGACTGACATTTAACGTTTAAATTTCAGTCAAAGCTATAAAGTTCATTAAAGCTTGTTTGAAGCTTTAATTTGTGATTAAGCTCAATAAAAAAATGTTAAGAAAGCAAAAGCTATAAAGCACATTAAAGCTCACTGAAATGCGTCATTTTGTCGTTTAAGTTAAATTGCAGCTAAAGCGCATTAAGTATATTAAAGCACATAGCTTTAATTTGAGCAAGAGCTTTAAAGCACATATAAAAGCTTATCTAAAGCTTTCTTCGTTTAAATGAAAGCTCAACTAACAACATAGTAATTCTTATTAAGTTGCAAGCTTGAAAGCTGCTTAAAGCTTTATGGAAAAGCTTTTACATTCAATTAATGAACTTTTATTAAAAAATAAAACAATAAAATAAAAAATGTTAATTAATTTAAATTTAATAAATTTGTAACATAATTTGCAAAATGTTTATCACTTTCTCTTTTCCATGTACACACATAAATGCTACATATATGTCTCTCTCTCTCTCTCTCTCTTTATCTTTCTCTTTCTCTATGTGTCTCGTTTACTGCGTGTGCGTGTCTGTTCATGTTCATATTCTGGTGCTATTTTTGGTGCTCATACTCTCAACACTTGATATCTGTGGCACTGTTGGAACACAATCGGACCCAGTGTCGTCTTCCAGTTGTGTCCCCGCGGGCCGCTTTCATGGTCGCAATTTATGGAACGCGTTTGGCCTTTTGGCGTTTTGCCGGTTTTTGTTTCTGGTTACTGCTAGCTGGCGTTATCTTTTGTCCAGATTCTCTGCCAGGCCAAAACAGAAATATGAATTTATACCAGGAGGTTTTTTTTTTCTTTTCTTTTTTACTTTTTCTTGTTGTTGTTGTTTTTCTATTTTTTTTTTCCTCTTTCTCTGTATTTCTTTTTTTTGTTGTTGTGCACTGGCAAAAATTCCTGGAACACAACGTAATTTATAGCTAGAAGTTGCGTGTGTGTGTGTGTGTGTGCCAAGGATACAGCTGAACAAAGGCAACAGCAGCAGCAGCAGCAGCAGCCAATAGAGAAAGAGATAGACAATGAGAGTGAGTAAGAGAAAGAGAGAGAGAGAGAGATAGAGAAACGCAAATTCAGGATGACAGTTGAGGCATCGCATCGTATGGAGTCGAGTTCTCGAGCTAGATGTAACCGGACTACTTCTATATCTCTGGCGTAGTGCCTAAAGAACGGATTGTCCGACAATGAGAGAGAGAGAGAGAGAAGAGAGAGAGAGAGAGAGGAGATGTTTGTGTGTGTGTGTGTGGAGTAATCTTTGGTAACTTTTGCAGGACGCTTTTAATTACAGTTGATTTATTTATTGCGCACACGCTGCTACGTATGCAGCAGCAACAGTCACCTGCATATGCACACAGGCCCACAGTGCCGCACAGTGTGCATCGTATGCACAACATTTGGATTAAATATTGCTGCTAAAGCGCATTTTAATACGCATATTTATCACGCTAACGTTCTTAAACGTTTTCCAATACACAGACAGACAAACAGACAGACAGACAGACAGACACATTTTCACATATTTTTGTTTTTACATAGTTTTTTTTTTTTTAAATACTTTCATTTTTTTTTTTTTGCTTGTCTGATTGTTCGCTTCCACTCTGCAAAGTATGCTTTACAATTTTCTATAGGAATTTCATGGAATTATGTTTTGCGTAGAAATAAAAGCAAAAAAATCAAAAAGTTTACATTTTCACAATTCGATTGTCAACCAAGAAACGCTAGTAAAATATATTAAAAATATATTTCCAGGAAAAAAAAAAACAGAAAAGAAAATTCTTAAATAAAATACACAGCTAAATATTATTTTATAATTTCTGAATATGTAAAACTAGATGCAGCTCCAATTATGCTAAACAAAAAATTAGTTTAAAAAATGCCAATAAAAAAAAGTTAGAGATGAAAAACTTGGCAACCAAAAATACAAAAATCATAAGACAAAAACTTAATTTTCGACAATTTATATAGAGCCTAGGGCCTAGTGCAATAGCTATTTGTATGTATTTTTCGGATGAGGACATGTCCACTTTTTCACAATAATTGTAGAGAGCGTCCCTGATTCTAGAAATAAAATCGACATACAAATATTTTGCGTAGTTTGCGAGTTATTAATTAATGCAAATTCCCCAAAAGTGCATAGGGAATATGTATGTCAAATTTTCATAGAGTTTGCATACAAAATTTAAGAAATTAGTTTGGACAGACGACGGATGCTAATCATACAAGCAGATGTTGATCAATAATATATATAACCCAAATATATATATATATTGTAGGGCCTCCTAAGGAACGCCAATTCTCTGCAAGAAGAAATAAAAAAAAAGGACACTCTTATTATATTTCTATATATATATATATATATATATCCATAGATTATATACATACATATATACATACATATATATATATATATATATATATTTGATTTTTGATACTTACATTAGAGTTCACAAAAATATGTACACTAAGAGCATCAATACTAATGTGTACATCAATAAATTTCCAAATTTCTGCATAATATTTTAATAGAATAATTGATTCCTGAACTTTTGAGCTACGTTGCAATGATTAATTCTACAGTTTCATGATTTTAAAATTTTAAAACAACAAATATAAAAATATTTATTCTACATAAATGCAATAATAATAATATAAAATATTTTCAGATTCACGTTCATAGTGATGCAAGATTTAGCAGGATGTAAAATTGTTAGCAACATTCCATAAAATGTTGTTATATCGAAGAAAAGTAAAAACCAAAAATAAAGTAAGATTTGAAATGTTTATAATAAATAAAAATAATTTAAATTCATGCATAATTTTATTTTTATTAATAAAATTAAACAATTTTTAAAAAATATTAATATTAATTTCTGTAAAAAAAAAAAAATAGCACAGAAAAATATTCAAAAAATTTGTATTACAATTTGTTGATTAGCATCCGTCGTCTGTCCAAACTAATTTCTTAAATTTTGTATGCAAACTCTATGAAAATTTGACATACATATTCCCTATGCACTTTTGGGGAATTTGCATTAATTAATAACTCGCAAACTACGCAAAATATTTGTATGTCGATTTTATTTCTAGAATCAGGGACGCTCTCTACAATTATTGTGAAAAAGTGGACATGTCCTCATCCGAAAAATACATACAAATAGCTATTGCACTAGGCCCTAGGCTCTATATAAATTGTCGAAAATTAAGTTTTTGTCTTATGATTTTTGTATTTTTGGTTGCCAAGTTTTTCATCTCTAACTTTTTTTTATTGGCATTTTTTAAACTAATTTTTTGTTTAGCATAATTGGAGCTGCATCTAGTTTTACATATTCAGAAATTATAAAATAATATTTAGCTGTGTATTTTATTTAAGAATTTTCTCTTCTCTATTTTTTTTTCCTGGAAATATATTTTTAATATATTTTACTAGCGTCTCTTGGTTGACAATTGAATTGTGAAATTGTCAACTTTTTATTTTTTTATGTTTTTATTTCTACGCAAAACACAATTCCATGAAATTCCTATAGAAAATTGTAAAGCATACTTTGCAGAGTGGAAGCGAACAATCAGACAAGCAAAAAAAAAAAAGAAAGTATTTTTTAAAAAAAAAAAAAAAACCTATGTAAAAAAAAAATATGTGAAAATGTGTCTGTCTGTCTATCTGTTTGTCTGTTTGTCTGTCTGTGTATTGGAAAACGTTTAAGAACGTTAGCGTGATAAATATGCGTATTAAAATGCGCTTTAGCAGCAATATTTAATCCAAATGTTGTGCATACGATGCACACTGTGCGGCACTGTGGGCCTGTGTGCATATGCAGGTGACTGTTGCTGCTGCATACGTAGCAGCGTGTGCGCAATAAATAAATCAACTGTAATTAAAAGCGTCCTGCAAAAGTTACCAAAGATTACTCCACACACACACACACAAACATCTCCTCTCTCTCTCTCTCTCTCTCTCTCTCTCTCTCTCTCATTGTCGGACAATCCGTTCTTTAGGCACTACGCCAGAGATATAGAAGTAGTCCGGTTACATCTAGCTCGAGAACTCGACTCCATACGATGCGATGCCTCAACTGTCATCCTCAAATTTATTAAATTTAAATTAATTAACATTTTTTATTTTATTGTTTTATTTTTTAATAAAAGTTCATTAATTGAATGTAAAAGCTTTTTCATAAAGCTTTAAGCAGCTTTCAAGCTTGCAACTTAATAAGAATTACTATGTTGTTAGTTGAGCTTTCATTTAAACGAAGAAAGCTTTAGATAAGCTTTTATATGTGCTTTAAAGCTCTTGCTCAAATTAAAGCTATGTGCTTTAATATACTTAATGCGCTTTAGCTGCAATTTAACTTAAACGACAAAATGACGCATTTCAGTGCTTTATAGCTTTTGGTTTCTTAACATTTTTTTATTGAGCTTAATCACAAATTGAAGCTTCAAACAAGCTTTAATGAACTTTATAGCTTTGACTGAAATTTAAACGTTAAATGTCAGTCGAGCTTTAACTAAAAAGTTAATTAAAGCTTCTGCTTGAGCTTTAATGTGCTTGAAAGCTTTCGGTATAATGACAAATATTTGTTGATTTTAGCAAAAATTAAGCTTAAATCGACTTTACAACTTTAATTGCAATTTAAACTTCAAATGTCAGTCGAGCTTTGACTTAAATGTTAATTAAAGCTTCTGCTTGAGCTTTAATGTGCTTGAAAACTTTTGCTTTGTTGACAAATATTTGTCGAGCTTAAACGTCAAAGCTCGACTTGAAGTTTTGAATGAGCTTTAATGTAATTTGTTCATATAGCAAATGTCAATCGAAGTTTTTGAAGCTTATGCTTAAGCTTTAATAAGTCTAAGAGCTTTAGCTTAAACAGCAAAATTGTAGTTGAGCATTGGCAGCTTTACATGAGCTTCAATGTGCTTTGAAGCTTTTCTTTCTGCTTAATCAGCAAAAAAATCAAGCGTTCAGTGAGCTTTAATGTACTTTTTTATTTTGCTCTAAAATAAATTCCCTATTTTATTTTAATTTTTTTTTTTGTTGTGCTTTGCAAGTTGAAACATTGATTAATTGTTTATGCTATCAATAAATTTACAGTTAAGCTCAATTTAACAACTATCTCTTTCTCTCTATGTCTCTGTCTAGCTCTTACATTAAGGCTGTAAATCTTTTATTTTTTTCACTGTCTCTCTCTCTGTTGCCTGGCAAAGGAAAGTGAATAAAAATTGTTGGGAAACAAATGATTTGCAAATATTTCAACATCTTATGCTGCTTGGCACAGTTCAGGGATGGGCTGACACGCCTTTCAGATGAAATGCAGCTTTGCTTGAAGAAAATGTGCAAAAGACTGCGCTGCTGACACATGTGTGTGTGTGTGTGTGAGTGTGTGTGTGTGAGTGTGTAAGTGTGTATGTGTTGCATAGTTGGCGGCATCATTTGATATGCGTAGACACTTTGGCCAGTTGCTTGGCTAAGTGGGCAAAACTACCGTTATTTTGCCCTGCCCACTGCCTAAGCAGATTGCCTGTCAGCTCACACACACACACAGATACATAGATAGTGGGAATGGTGGTGATGGCACAACTTGGTCTAGGGGAACACTTGCTCCGTCACTTAGTTTGCCATTTCGCTGCCAGCTTAGTTTAATGTACTTCTCAATGCCACGTACCACGTACCACAAACCCCCCACCCCCCCCCCCCTCCCCTCCATCATCCTCCTCCTCGTAGCAATCTCTTGCAACTGCTACTCAACAGCCTTCTGCAACTTAGAGTAGGTGATGTGGGCGTGGCAGCGTAAGCAACGAGACGCCATCTTCGTTTGGGTAAAGTGTTTCGCTCTGCGCTTGATTGACATGATATGATGACAGGCGTGTGCGGCAAGCAACGACGCGTTGTGTTATATGTCGCATCGCATCGCATCGCATCGCATCTCGTTCGCAACGCGTTTTACTTCTAGTGCAAAATTTGCCGATCGATAAGCCGCCGGCCAAGTCATGAAGCGAACAACATTGACTAAGCGACGAAGCAACAACAACAACAACTGCGAAAGGCTTTAGTTAAAGCAGGCAGAAAGAGAGAGAGAGAGAGAGAGATAGATAGATGCTGCAGGCAGCTAATATTTGCTGCTGTTGTCTGTGGCAAGTAGATGCTGTCGCTGCTGTCAGAATAGCAGAAACTGTCGCTGACATTTACCTTACTCAAATCGCTCACGAGTGTCGCCTAAAGTAACTGAAGGACGCATAGATACAGAGAGAGACAGAGAGAGAGAGAGAGAGAGGCAGTCCGCCCCGTCGCATGCCACACCTTATGCTGTAATTTACTTTAAAAAACTAAGCTCTCAAGAGATCTCAAATGTGTTGCAAAAAGAAAAAAATAAAACACAAGTTGAGAGAAAAAAAAGTCTTAGGGGATCAAAAAAAAAAAAATAAAAATGGGAAAATTACAAATAAATATGACACAATTTTTCAATGGCAATTACATTACAAACATTGAAAAATGACAGAAAGCAAAAAATCGAAACGAATAAATTGACTTTAATAACAGAAAATATTAATAGAGAAAAAGAATAATACAAAAAAAAATATTTTTTTTTTCAAATAAATAAAAGAGAATATCAAAAAATAATAAACAGCAAAAAAAAATTAAAAATATCGAAATTGCTAAATGAGAAATAAAAAAAAAATAATAAGAAATAAATTAAAATAATAAATTTCAAGTTAAATGAAAATTGACAAAAAAATAATAATAAATAAGTAATAATAATAAAATAATAAATTTCAACTAAATATGAGAGAAAAATTAAAATCAATAAAAAATAATAATAATAAAATAAATTGCAAGGTAATAGTAGAAAAATAGAAATAATAATAAAAAAAAAATAATAAATTTCAGATTAAAAAACTGCAATAAAAACACAAAAAAAAAAATAAAATAATATTAACATTATAAATAAATATTAACATAATAAATAAATCAAAAATAATTAATAATAATAAAAATATAAATTTCAATTTTATAAAATAAAAATAATAATAAAATAAAAAATAATAATAAAAGAATAAATTTCAAATTAAATAAAAGATAAATATTTGACAAAAAAATAAGAAAATAATAAATTTCAAGTATAAAAAAAAGTGAAATAAAAACACACAAAAATTAATAATAAATAATAATAATAAAATAATAAATTTCAAATTAATAATAATAAATAATAATAATAAATGAATAATAACAAAAAAGATAATAATAATAAAATATATATTAATAAATAAATAATAATAATATAATAAATTTCATATTAGGTTCAAATATTAAACTTCAAGTTCGTAGAAGACAAATAAGAACAAAAATAATAAAAAATAAATAATAATAATAAAAAATAAATTTTAAGTTAATGATAGAAAAATAAGAATATTAAAAAATAAATAATAAAAAAATAATAATAATAAATATAATAAATAATAGTAATAAAAATAATAAATTCCATATTAATAAAAGAAATATAATAATAAAAAATAATAATAATAAATATAAAAAAAAAAAATTTATAATAATAATAAAATTTTATTTCGATTTTAAAAATATATTAAACAAAATAAGAAAAAAAAATTTGCATAATTCAAGCAACAGTTGCAAATATGAAATGTATTTGTATATAAAAACTTTAATTTCAACCGATTGTTCCAAAGAGAGTTATATGATATAGTAACACAGTAACAATTTATATGCAGCTTTGCCATAGGGATGCAATGAAAGAATAGTCTAGGATAGAGATGAATGAAGAAAAACACAGATAATCAAATATCGTTGCTGATCAAGAATATATATATATATATATAGCATATATTTTATATATGCTTTGTAGTGTCTACATCGCCATCCTATGAGCATTAAAAACACCTCTGGGTAACATTTATTTAATATTATATATATTTTTTATTTAAAACTCTTAACATATGTCAATATACATTATCACTTAAGCTACCATATATCCTACATATAGATATATATATATATATATAGATATGTTATCTTCTAAGCATTATTCAAACGCAAAATTTGAATGTATTATTCTCAAAGAAGTATTGGTGACCCTACGTTGAGCTACGCTCCAGAAATAACTTCAACCGTTGCAGAAATTGTATAATATATCCTTAGTTTACGTTACGTTCATCCTTTCAATGATGACAGATTTCCTTGGATCTCTAGTTGGTCTATCATCAATGCATTAAATGTTGTTTTTTACACGCCAGGCTATATATCTCGCTTTAACTGATTTCTTTTTGGGTGGCGTCCCTAAGTAAAAAAAAAAAAATAAGTTAGAGAGCAACAGATGATAAGAAAGAATAAAAAAAATTAACTCATGGTCGTTTCGTAGGATGCGGAAAATATTCGATTCCTATAAAATTTTATAAAAGAGCAAATATACAAAAAAA